>QEPC01001533.1:2752926-2765693 GCA_003113815.1 Sphenodon punctatus
GGAAGATTCAGTGATTGCGGTGGGGAATTGTCTTGCTACTAGTGTGACAAATCGACTAAGAAATCTATTTTACCTTGTTTTATTTTAATCTATTTGTATAATATTTAGATATTTGCGGTACCTTGTATGTATTTACATGGACTGTATTGCCTTTTTAGCTCTTGAGCAGCAATTGTGTATGTTTGTAGTGAACTGTTTGTATATTACTGGGCCATGGCGAGAGCCAGTGCTGTCAATGAACTTGAACTTGAACCAACTAACAAAGTTTCAAAGCCTAATAGCCTCTCCATTCTCTCTCCAAACCATTGCTTAGTTTAGTTACATGGTTAGTTAATGTGTAGTTAATACTTTCTATTCCTGGACACCTTTAGCCAGATATACTATTGTTGTAGGGCCTGAGAGGACCCGATGAGAACTGGGCTCTCTTGTGCTAGGCACTGAACAAAAACTGAGTCAGGGTTTGTTCACAGGAAGAATGAACCTGGGGGAAATTACTCCCTTGGTAAATAAACCCAAAACCCCAGCAGCTGCCGCACAAGCATGTTAAAAACCACAGATAAATTGCCACAAGCCTACTACAAAGGTACGTCACATTTTTTCACATCTCAGGATTCCCCTTTCCAGATCAAGCCAGAAAGCTAGCTGCGGGGGAGTGGCTGGAGAACTTCTTAACACAAAATCAGCATCTACACATGCTGACCTCTGGCCTCCAGGTAAATTTACCAACTGCCTTTCCCGCCCAATTTGCAGCCCTCCGTTTGCCCAAAGGGAAGTGTGAATGAGTTCCTGACCTATGCAGCTGCTGGAGCAGTTGCGGCAGGGACCTTTGGGCTAGCAACCGCAAGCAAACAGTAGCGTTATGTGAATGCTGCCGAGCTATCCCAGGGGAGAGACAATTTACCCAGGAGTTCACATTTCTTGTAAGCAATCCTTAATAGACAGCCTCTGCCCCAAAGAGCTTACACTTTAAGAAGACAAGAGAGACAAAATAGGGAAAAGAGTGCAAGCAGGCTTCTAGTCGTGTGTGTGTACTGTAGTGTTATCAGGCATTGCAGAAAGTCCTGCAATAGCCAAGGAACATAAGGCTTTCTGCAGTCTTAATTAATTGGTTATTGAAGTCATTGGGACTTCCTCAGAGTAGGTGGCTTCACTGAAAGCTCTCATTTATTTCACTGGGGCTTTTGCCTGGTTTAAAACCCTTCAAATCAGTGCTTTGCTGCTCCTCGGTTTACATATGCTGTTAGCCATAAATAAAAGGGTATGTTGACAAGATACTTGTTCAAATGCATTTTTATTTTTGTCCTTCTAATTCTTAAGTGGGTTAACCTAAATAAACCCCGGATGTGAATGCACCTAAACCATGGGAAAGTTCAGCTCAAGCTCTAATTCTGAACTTTGCTGTTTGAGTTCAGACAGCATCATTAGCATTCAAAAACAGCAGTAAGGAAAGTGAAACTGCAAAACCCGCAACCTCCAGATAATGTTACAGGTTTAACAAACTTGTAAAACACAGGAGTCAGCTAATACCTTTGAGCCCATATCCTTTTTTAATCCATTCAGCTGTTTGCAAAGCACTTTAAATAATTCTTTACACTTTCAAGTTTATAGCTGTTGCCTAGGTATTGATGCCTCTCCTTACAATGTGTCTTACACGCAGTGGGGTGTGTTTAAGTTCTCAGAGCAGATCTGTAATAAAATTAAAAGATATTTCTCTTTAGATTTGTGGAGAAATTCCTGTAGAACCCTAACATACTCTCGGGGAGGGGCTTTGACATGAAAATCCGCCAAGTTTAAAAGCATGACACCCCAGTTTATTCTTGGAATGAAACCTCTTGGACTTAATAACTGGGAACAGATTTTAAACCTTTGCTATATATATTTGGCAAGTAGTCCATGTCAATCTACCCTGACAAGTAACCCATAACAAGAGAAATTATCTGATGTCCCCCCAGTTTATTGGGGAGGGATTACAAGCATTTTCAAGGCAAGATTGGAATACAGAACAGCTTAGATAAACTAGAGATCTGGACTGTAAGAAATAAAATGATATTTAATAAAGACAAATGCAAAGTATTGTGCATAGGAACAAAATACCAGAAGCAGAAATAGGAAATGGGGGATAATTGCCTAGGCAGTAGCAGTGGAGAGAAGGATCTGCGAGTTATGGTGGATCAAAAGCTGAACATGAGTGGGCAATGTGATGCTATTGCAAAAAAAGCAGATGGTATTTTGGGCTGTATTAACAGGTGCGTTGTATCCAAGACGCGCTTTATTCAGCACTGATGAGACTTTACCTGGAGTACTGCGTCCAGTTTTGCACATTGTGCTTCAAGGAGCATGTAAACAAACTGGAGAAGATTGAGAGGAGAGCAATTCAGATGATAAAGGGGCTGGAGCACAAGCTGTATGAGAAAAGGCTGAAAGAATTGAGTATGTTCAACCTTGAGAAAAGACTAAAGGGAGGACATGATAGGAGTTTTCAAATATCAAAAAGGATGCCACAAAGAAGATGACAATTTGTTCACCACTGTCACAGAAGGCAGAACACGAGGGAATGGGCTTAAATTGTAGTAATGTATATTTTGGTGAAATATCAGGCACTTCCTAGCTGTTATGCAATGGAATAAGCTGTACAGGGAGGCTGTGGTATCTCCTTCCTTGGGGGTTTTCAAAATTCAGCTGGACCAGCATCTGTCCACAATGCTGAAGACAGGGATACTCTGCCAGGGAGCAGGGGATTAGACTAGATGTCCCCAGGGGTACCTTCCAACCCTAAAATGCTATGAGCTTTCCTTGTAAAGAGATGAAATGTCACTGATTCAAGCCAGAAAGCCTAAAAAGAAGGCATATTCCCATGAAGCTTGCAGGGGAAGATAAGAGAATTTAATTACATTTTGAACTGTTACTTTTTTTTTCAGTTTTAACTTTTTTATTTAAACAATTCAGCAACAATTTCCAAACAAATCAAATTTAGTACATGCGATCTATATCCAGATGCTGAGCTATTACAATGATCATATTATGAATTATTATTCTAACTATATAACTTTTAAATAATCAAATGAAAACTAATTAATAAACATTAAACTTTAAAATAAAGATGATAATAATGATAATAATAATAATAATTAATAAAAAGAAAAAAGAAAATAAATAAATAAATAAATACATTTCCCAGTGCATGAGTTGATAACAAGTTCTGCTAGTCATTCTCATAGAGACCTTCAACATCTGGTAAGCGAAGATCCCAGGCCAATTCCCAAATAAGTTAGGGGTCTCATTCAGAAAGTCTCATATGTCCATTATGCATATAGTGTTGTGAGGTTTTTTCATGTCTATTTCCTCATTGACTATGTTCCAACAAGGTGACCACAATGAATAAAAGTTTTCCAAGTTATCCTGTAGACCAGCTGAGATACGTTCCATAGTGATTGTGAATCAGAGTCTCTGTATCCATCTGGTGTAGTGAGGGCCTTGCGATTTTTTCCAGTTGGATACAATTGTATGTATTGCCGCTGTGAACAAAATTTGGCAGGTCATTCTCTTCTCCTCCCTCGGTGTTGAGTCAGGAAAGATCCCCAACAGCTCAATTTATGGGAGGAAAGGTATATTGACCGGTGTTAGCTTGTCTAATTGAGACCACACCTTTTTCCAGAAAGTCTCAATATCTGGGCATTATAGTAACGTATGGTAATCCTCATTTTGTTTAGTTACCCAAATAATTACTAATATGGCACCTTAGTAAGTGGGGTGGAGACGGTGATATTTCATCTCAATAAGGAAATGGAGTGGTAGGTGTTTTTCATAGGCTTCACAGGCCTTCAATCAGTCCCTTGAAAGATGGCTCTGTTATAAGGAGACTTTGCTGGGTTGTACTCTCCTGCTCTCTCTGTAAAATCTCTTTAAACAGCGCACGGTGCTAATATTTAAAGATGAAGAACTAGGTATGGAAATATAGCATGTGTACTGATGTGGGAATGATGGGCTGAAATTTTTCTCTTCGGCAGCATGTTTTCCATGCTGTCCTCATCAGCTCCATTCTGTGAGCAACTAGTGCACTTTTGGATAAAGGGTTTTCAAAACAAAATAAAAAATAGTGAATGGCACCAATTCGGGACTTTTTGCAGTAGGAAAGGCAGCAGCAGATCATATTCTGCCATGAAGCAGATGCTGTTTCAAAGCCCCATGGGCAGAGTGTACAGAAGGAGGGCCAGAAGCCATTTTTAGCTTGATTATGTCAGGATTAATCCCAGAGAAAAAACACAAAACACAGTCAGAATCCTTTGGGGCTCATGTTGGGAAAACCAAATCCAAACAAATTGGAGGGTGTCCAGAATCACAGATTACTTTTCAAACTGAGAAAACAGGACTTTTATTTATTTATTTATTTATTTATTTCACTATTCTTTTACCTCGCACCCTCCCGCTCACAGAGCAGCTCGGGGCGACTTACAAAATATACAACAATAATAACAATAAAAGAAACACACAATATACAATTTTAAATGCTAAAAGTATACAAAGGACAGACACACCCCCAACCCCCCTGCCCATCTCCCTCTCCAAAGGCCCGGCGGAACAACCAGGTCTTACACTGTCTTCGGAAAGAGGGGAGGTCTGGGGCCAAGCAGACCTCCGTTGAGAGGGAATTCCACAGCCTAGGAGCAGCCACAGAGAATGCCCTTCCCATCGTCGCCACCCGGGAAACCCAGGGGACTTTGAGTCGGGCGTCCCTGGCTGACTGCAGGGGCCGCAATATGATCCGGGGCCTGAGGCGGTCCCGCAGGTAAGCCAGGCCCAGGCTGTTTAGGGCTTTGTAGGTCATTAACAACACCTTGAATTGGGCCCGGAAGATAATAGGCAGCCAGTGCAGAGAGCGGAGCACTGGTGTAATGTGTTCACGGCAACCCGTCCCCGTTAAGAGACGGGCCACTGCATTCTGCACTAGTTGCAACTTTCGGACCATCTCCAAGGGCAGCCCCACGTAGAGTGCGTTACAGTAGTCTAATCAAGAGGTAATAAAGGCATGGATGATGGTGGCCAGATCGGAGTCTGAAACATACAGATGTAACTGGCGAAATGCTTCCCTTGCCACAGCCTCCGCCTGGAGAGCCAGGTGGAGCACCCCCAGAGTATGGACCTGTGTGGCCAAAGGGGGGCAAACCCCATCAATGACGGGAGCCACCACCCCTCCAGACCTACCCACCAACATCACCTCCGTCTTGTCAGGATTCAACTTCAGACGACTCGCCCTCATCCAGTCCCCCACAGCCACCAGGCACTGAGTAAGCACCGAGATTGCTGGGTCTGGGTCTGCAGAAAAAGAGAGGTAGAGTTGTGTGTCATCGGTGTACTGATGACAACACATGCCAAACCCTCTCACAACCTTGCTCAAAGTCTAGAATAGAATAGAACCCTGCGGGACTCCACACGTGAGGTCCTGGGGACATGAAGTACATTCCCTGAGAACCACATGCTGAGTTGTCCTGGCCAAGAACAAGCGGAACCATTCAAGAACAATTCCGCCCACCCCGGCCTGGTCCTGCAGCTGAGCCACCAACATCTCATCGTCAACGGTATCAAATGCAGCCGACAGATCTAATAGAATTACAATAGAAGATCTGCCTCGATCTAATTCACGGTGCAGGTCATCAACCAAAGTCACAGATGCAGTCTCCGTGCCAAACCCAAGATGAAAATCGGACTGTGAGGGATCTAATTCACAACAGATGACCCTTACAGCCCCAGGGACACCGGCTGCATCAGCGGGCAACACCCACTGAAACTGATCCCATGAAATCAGACAAGGTGTGTCCTCCACTACCTCAGGTTCTTCCATTGTTATAAGTGCAGCATCATAGTCACGGTGAATCCAAGCAATTTTATCCACAAAAAAGTCAATAAACTTGTCACAGTGGGCACTGGAACATTCCAGTTCCAGGCAGAGAGAGACTGGACTGACCAGCTGCTGCACCACCTGGAAAAGCTCTGCTGGACGTGACTTTGCAGATGCTATGAGGGCAGCAAAGAACTCTTTCTTTGCTGCCCGCGCCATTACAGCATAAGCTTTTAAACTAGCTTTATGCTGCAATCGGTCGGCTTCAGCATGAGTCCGGTGCCACCGTCACTCCAGCCGCCGTCCTTCCTGCTTCATCCGGTGCAGGTCCTCTGTAAACCAAGGGGACCTGCGTCGTCGGTATTCTGGAAGCGGACGCCTGGGAGTCGTTCGGTCAGTGGCCTCGGTCAACAAGTTGTTCCAGAAGACAATGAGGTCATTGAGCGAACAGTCATCATTATCGGGAGGTAATTCCCCTAGAGCATTCCAGAACCTTTCTGGTTCCATAAGTCTCCGGGGGCAAACCAACCAAACTGGTTCTACACCTCTCCGGGGGTAGACGTGCGCCAGGAGACTAGCCTGGAGGAGATAATGATCCGCCCATGACAAGGGCATAGTAATACACCCCCCACTACCAGATCCCCTGCCTTCAGGTGAATAAGGGCTACAGGAACAGGTTCACAGTACAGCAGTCCTATAAGCATGTGTATACATACAGACCCAAAAATCCAGTCCTTCCCATATTGCCTAAAAGGTCAATTCCCACAAGACTTAAAGTTGTTCTCAGCAAAGGCAATTGGACATCTTGTGAGGGTATGGCAAGGAAAGATTAATACTAAATGAATTATATGTATGCTGTATAAAATGAAATTGTTCACAAACCGATAGGGGCTGAGTTTCAAATTCTATCTTAGCCGTGAGTTTACTGGGTGGCCTTGGCAAGTCGCGATGTAACCTGTGTTCACTGTGTTTTTCCCATGGGTGTCAACGGGGAAAACGTAGTGAATGTGGATCCCTGATTACAATATACATATTCCATATTATTTGCTTATTTTATATTACCACAAAGTGTACTAATGCTTGCTGTGGAGTAAGTAGAAAGACATGAAGCGAAATCCTGACTCCATCACAAAGTCAATGGCAAAACTCGCATTGACATCAATGGAGCCTGGAGTTCACCAATGCCGCCTTGTCTGAAAGAGAGAATCTTAACATTGTTAAGATGTTTTATTTTGGGAAAGAATTCACTGATGCTCGCCTTCATGCCTGCTAAGTTGAGTGAGACTGTAACGAGTATAAAATATCCAAGAGAGTAGATATTGCAAGACTGGGGCCCAATATTAGACTTGATGTAATGAGTGGGATAACTTGCGGTAGGGAGGAGAACTATAAAGCACTTGGCTTGCTTGTGTGCACGTTCTTGTGGCTGAGTTAAAAGCATTTCCCTTGCTCACTTGTTCAATAACAGTAGTTAATATCAATTAATAATATCAATTCATTGTGTAATGTGTCTGTTCCAAATGAGACTAGGTAATGATGTGACTTAAATCACAGAAGGAAGGGCATCTCAAGTACGTGAGGCAGGGAGAAGGCCCAGAGATGCTTATGAGAGAAGCAGATGAAAGGTGCAAAGGGGCTGCCATTGTAGGTGGATCAGAGAGGCAGCACAGGAAGAGAGAGGCTGAGATGAGCAGGAATGGACTTAATGACTGAAGGTGAAGACAAGAGCTTTAAACCTGGTGTAAAGCAGGAGGGGTGCCAGTGGAAGGGTTCAAAGGTGGGACTTAAGTGACAGGAGCAACTAATTTTAGGATAATTTAGAATCTAGCTTTAGCAGCTCCATTTTGAATGGAACAAGTATTGGGGAGGTATGAGGTATCAGTAGATCCCCACACAAATTATCGGGGAATGAATGAGATTTTCAGTGTGTATCTGAATTCACTTGATGTGGTACAGTCTTGTGTGACTGAGTACCAGCAAAAAAAATGCCTTCCCTGGATTATAATACTCAGCTGGTGCAATGCAACATAATTTAGAATCAAATTTTATCAATATTACTCACCCCTACCTAAACAGACAGTTTCATCTGTGCATGTTAAAGCAGTGATGGGCAGCCTGAGCTAATCTGCAGGCCATGGGTCCAGCTCTCAAACACCGCTAATAGCAGCGTTAATTACCAAGCACAGTAAGTCTAGTTTTTGAGCCTAAGGGGCCCCTATGCTTTCAAAGCCTCAGCTTGAATGTTCTTGAATTTTAGAATGCACTAATGTTACAGTGCTCTGCAAGAGGTGGGCTACTCTTGGCCACTTTGCATCAAAACCCAGCCTGCATTCAAATAATCAGGTGAATGTTACACCTGATTAAGTTCCGATTCTTGCAGTCAGGTCCGACCAAACTCTCCAGCTAGGCTGCAAGATGTCAAGGATGAAGAGGGTCACAAGTTAACCTCTAGGAGACTACCTAGGGCTTGTAAACTGTACCCTAAACCCTACTGCTTTAAAGTAACATCAGTAGAGACACCACACACCATACACAGCTATATTTGTACAAGACTGCAGAATCCTGGCTAAGTACACTAAGCACAGTGCTTTGTTTAAAGGAACTAATATGTTATGTTTTGAGGATGCAAGGAAATCCTCCACAAGCCCTGTGAAAAAACTATGGGACTACCTCATGGTGACTGATGGATGGGGATTTCTGCATTGTCTGAATGGCTCTACCATGTGGTAACCATGAAGCAATCTATTATAGAAAGAGCAGATATTTTTTTCCCATAGAGAACATCAGTGTGGTTTCTGATGCTCTTTTCAAGAATCAGATAAAAGAATAAATGTTTCCTCACTATGACAGGACAGCTGGGCATATTTAAGGGTATTTTCACACAAGACGCCCCCATGCATGGACACCCACTGTCCACGCAGCGGAGCGCTTCTGTAAATTTGGTATTTGGGGTTGCACGCTCCTCTGATGCATGTACCACCCACCCTGTCCACTCCAGGAAAATCCAGAGTGCTCATGCGGGGTCGGGGACGCCATGCATGGGGCTGCTCATGTGAAACGCCCCCGCCCCACATGCCGACCACGGACATGCACTCACCCCAAAGTGGCACTCATGTAAAACCACCCTAAAAGAAAATAATCCAGTTTTAGGGATGATGACAAAACGGGTGAGGAGTTATGGGTTCATCTGTGATCAGGGTATGAAATTTCAGATCGAACTCTGTGAGCAAAAAAAAAAATTCAGTCACCAGACTTTATCCTGATATTGAACCATTCTTGCTCCACTACACCCCTGAACCAGTCACCAGCCTCGGTTTTCTGGGTGCCAATGGTTCCCAGGCACCTGCAAATTTTGCATCCTGTCTGTGATTATGGGTTGTAGAGATCAATTTGCCTTTTGAAACATGTTTTCTGAGCTGGGGAGTGGATACAGCACTTGAGTGGCTGCCTTCTGGGGGCAGCACTGAGAGGCTGGTAGCTCCTTGGTGCTGCCCTAACAAGGCTAGGCTGGGGCCTCAGGACTCCATCTCTCCAGTGATCACCTGATGGGCCAGGTGAGTTTTGGATCAGATACCATTTCTTTCCTTTGCCAGGCAGTCAGTGTCCCAAATAATAAGCAAGTCTTTAGTCACCTAGCCTCCCACCAACAGCTTAAGACTATGGACCAAATCTGTCCTGTTGCTGCTTTTTATTTGCCCCCTTTTCAGTTCCTTGATCTGACCCCATGAATCCAGTTCCTACCCTCGAGCACTGAAAGAGTGATCTCGGGGTAAGAGAGTGGAGAGGAGGGCATACACTCAAGGTAGGGGATGGATCCATGGCATAGATCCATGATCTGGACTTAGGGTTGCCAGATATGCAAATATTTCCAGGACACGTACAAAAATACATGTTACAGAGTTTTAGGCACCAATGCAGACCCTGTAACATGTATTTTTCATAAGTGTCTTGGGAAAAATGCATATCTGGCAACCCTATCAGAACTTCCTTCCTTCCTTCATCCTGAGCACACACCTTAAACATCCTCACACCCAGTTCCTAGGCAGCCCACAGAGTGACCTGTGGGAGGGGGAAAGTGGCCCTCGAGAGGAAAAGGTTTCCCATCCCTGGGCTGCATGCCAGACTCCTCTGGTCTTCTCCAAACCCCATGAATGCACAAGCCTTCTGAGGGAATCTCCAGCTTTCCAAACCTGCCCTAATGAGTAGGCCAAGCAGCTAACCTGCACACTTTAACTGCACACCGTTAAGTCCCTGGGTAGTATTATCCCCTTTGATAATTACTCGGTGTTTGTGTGCAAAGTGGATTATTGCAGACAGGAGAGTGAACATAACTGAATGACTGGATTGTAGTTCTTTATAGCCCAGCCACCAACGTAGAAGCTCCCAATTAAACCAGTTAACTCATTCATGTTTGGGGAAAGGCAGCTCTATAGACCTTACCTTTCATTTACAGTTGTATTATATGGTGTTATAGCTCATTATAAATAGAAGCAAATTAAAGTAGCAACTTACAAGTAACTTAAATTAGCTTAATGTTCTGAATGTTGCTCACCCCCTGTGTTGACTGATAAAGAATACTTTTAGAGAGTAATAGAGCTGTCCACCCCAGCAAAATCCAGGACAAAAATTGTTTTTCTTGGTTTTTTTATTAAATTTTTAAAATTATTTTTTTAAAGCTATCGTTTACAAATAGCACCAGCACCAGCCTGGATGAATGTTTAACTGTACTTTCTTTTTTTGTAAGTGTTGGAAAGGAAGATCTCAACAAGGCAAAGCAGAGATGAGCTGATAAGAAGGGGAGTTCTGAAGGAAATGCCTGAGCAAGGTGATGTCATAACATGGAAAACTCTCCTCTTATTCTATAAAATTGGACATGATTGCCATTTTCTCATTCCATTTTTATGAAAATTAAATCTGTTTCCACAGTAGAAAGACACAGAGGAACATAGGAAGGTGGTTTGGGAGGGCAAGTGTGGCCTAGTGGTCAGTGTGCTGAACTTGCAGCTGAGGGTCCTGAGTTCTAATTCTAATCTAACCCCTGAGTGGCCTTGTGCCAGTCATTATCTCTGAGCCTTAGTTTCCTGTCTGTACAATGGGACTGCTGAAATGAGGCCTAGCCAGGCAGTGGTTGTAGTATGGTCCTGCGTGTGTGTGTCACTGCCATCTATCAGCTCTGTGGATAAGGCAAAAAAGACACACACACACACACAGACAGTTTGAGACAGTGGATGATGAGTGAAAAGATATGGATTTTCTTCCTGGATCTGCCATTGGCTGCCTTGTTTGACAAGTCCCTTAGACTCGCATTCTCCTATCTTGTAAAATTAGGGGAAATATTACTTGTTCAACACTAATATAGAAGTGTTGAGTATTTTTCTGTTTTGGACATCAGTCACTCATGCAGGATCTTTTGAATCAAGGACTGCTGTGTCAGACAATTGGATACGACTTGGCAGTTTATGGATAAAGAACTAATAATACTGAATCCTTTGGTAAACAAAAGAAAACAAGTCAACAGAGGTTGTTTAAAATACTGAGGGGTAACAGGTACGGGATAACACAAGCTATACTAGAACCACCAAATATGATGCATACCCATAATGGACTTGAAGCATACATCTGTTACCTAAATCTAATTACACTAGGTCTCCCCAGTGTACATTTCCTTTTTAAAACTGGCTTTGCTTCTGCTATTAAGCAAAAGGACAGCTGAATTTTCAGGTTGTCTCTCCAATATGGCTCTGAGCACGGCATTTAAGTTTTATTCTTCAGTTTACCCACCTGCATAATGAATTGTTTTCAATACTTGTTGCATGACACACTACACAATATAAATTCAAGTTCAATTGGTTCAAGGTCCTTGGTTCTGCTACTGGATGGTGGTATCAGCACCCCAAATAGGCCAGAAGCCCATGGCACTGGCCATCACACCTGTCACTGGAAAGACATGCAGATGAGCCCTCCTGGGATTATCCTGAGAGGATTATCTTAATCTCCTAGAATTGTATGGTTGGAATGGACCTTGTAAGGTCATCAAGGACATCTTGAGCAATAAATGCAATTTAAAATTTTTTTTAATAAATGCAAAATCTCAAATCTGACTTTAGTCAAACAGAAATATGAAAATATTTACTTTTCTAAAAATGGACACGACTGTCAGTGATTCTTTCTCCCTCTCCTTCCTAATTTAGATCTGTGCATCCATCCACAACCTTCTTTGATAACTTGATAGCCTAGCTCAGAGATGGGGAACCTCACGCCCTGGAACCAAATGTGGCTCTCAGCTGCTTTTTATTTGGCCCCTTTCCAATTCCTACGCGCAAGCACTTAGAGTGAGCTCAGAGCAAGGGAGCCAAGATGAAGGCATGCACACAAGGATAGGGGGCAGATCCATGATCTTGACCCTCCTCTTCACTAGCGCACTGCTTAGTAAACTTCCTGCCCCCAACTTCTTTCAAAGTGGCCCTGGGAAGGAAAAAGATTCTTACCCCTTATCTATCTATTCTTGAATTCTGTGTTGCTCACGTTGTAGCAACTTTCCCTGAAGTTAGCGCTTGGTCATATCCAGGCAGAAATTGCCTCCAGCAGTGTGGAATTGCAACATGAGCAATCTAGTGGGGTGCTGGCATTGTCACCTGCTAATATATATTGTTAAATGCGAGACGGTGGCTAATAAAGCGACAACAATCCTGGACCATGCCGCCAATCTCGTATGCATCACGGAAACCTGGCTGGACAATGAATCTGGGCCTATTCTGACTGATCTTGTTCTGGCTGGGTATTCCGCGCAGCATCGGAGGGATGGGGAGGGCGATGTAGCTATGATTTTTAAGGAGGGATGGTCTGTGAGGAGGTATCCGGTGCAATCCATATTGGGTATCGAAGGTCTCCATCTTGTGTTTGATTTGGCAGGTGACAGTTTGGGAGTGCT
>QEPC01001533.1:2767372-2803817 GCA_003113815.1 Sphenodon punctatus
CCCCCCCCCAACAAGAGGAGATTCAACCACCCCCAGGTCCCCCAAGCCCTCGCCCACCAACATCACCTCCGTCTTGTCAGAATTCAATTCAATTGCAGATGACTTGACCTCATCCAAGCCCCCACAGCTAACAGGCACTGGGAAAATAAGACAAATTGGACAAAATCTCTTGTATTCACCACGATTTCGACACAGCATTTATTACACTAGGGGAACCAGAGGTTATGGAAGCCCCGTCGTGTCCGGTTTTCTGGGATCAGTTTCAATCAGTGACACCCGCCGATGCAGTGGATGTTCTTGGGGCGGTCAGGGCCACTTCTTGTGAATTAGACCCTTGTCCGTCCTGGCTGGTTAAGATCTGCCAGGAGACAATGGGGCCTTTGCCGGCTGCGGTGGTCAGCGCTTCCCTGCGGGAGGGCAGAGTGCCAGGCTGTCTCAAGGAGGCAGTGGTGCGAACACTCCTCAAGAAACCATCGCTTGATGCTGGCTCCCCTGCCAGCTATCGTCCTGTCTCTAAGCTTCCCTTTTTAGGGAAGGTTATTGAACAGGTAGTGGCTCTGCAGCGGCAGGGGTATCTTGATTGCATTGGTTTTCTTAATCCCTCTCAGTCCGGCTTTTGTCTGGGTTATGGCACCGAGACTGCGCTTGTACCTTTGGTAGATGACCTGCGCTGAGCTATGGATCGGGGTCGCTCGACCCTGCTGATCCTGTTAGATCTCTCAGCTGCGTTTGATACCGTTGATCATGAGATGCTGGCGACAAGCCTGCGGGACTGCAGGAGTGGGTGGGACTATTCTTGAATGGTTCTGCTCATTCCTGACCGGAAGAACCCAGCGGGTAGTTCTCGGGGACTGTTTTTCATCATACCGAGACCTCTCGTGTGGAGTCTGCAGGGTTCTGTTCTGTCCCCTCTCCTGTTCAACGTGCATATGCAGCCGCTCGGTGAGGTAATTAGGGGGTTCAGTGTACGGTGTCAACAATATGCTGATGACACCCTACTGTACCTCTCTTTTTCAACAGACCCAGGCCCGGCAGTCTTGATGCTTACTCGATGCCTGGCGGCTGCAAGAGATTGAATGGGGGCTAATCGACTGCAGCTGAATCCTGACAAGATGGAGGTGGTGATAGTGGGTGAGGCAATGGAATTGGTGGCCCCCATCATTGATGGGGTCTGTCCTCCATTCACCTCCCAGGTACGGAGTCTAGGGGTGCTCCTTGGTGCGCAGTTCCACTTGGATCTCCAGGTGGAGGCTGTGGTGAGGAATGCTTTCCGCCAGCTGCATCTGGTGCGATGGCTTCAGCCGTTTGTTTCGGACTCTGACCTGGCCACAGTCATCCATGCTTTCATCACCTCTCGACTAGACTACTGTAACACACTCTACATGGGGCTACCCATGGTGACGGCCCGGAAATTGGAGCTGGTGCAGAATACAGTGACCTGTCTCCTAGTGGGACTGGGCCTCCGGGAGCATATTACACCCGTGCTCTGCTCTTTGCACTGGCTGCCGGTGGTTTTCCGGGCCCCATTCAAGGTGTTGGTTTTAACTTATAAAGCTCTAAATGGTCTGGACCCTGCCTATCTGTGGGACTGCTTCACTTCCTGTGTCCTGGATTGGCCCCTGCAGTCATCCGGGGATGCCCTACTCGAGGTCTCCCGAGTTTCTCGGGTGGACACGCAGGAGAGGGCGTTCTTGGTGGCCGCGCCTATGGAATTCCCTTCCGGTGGAGGCCCGGCTGGTCCCGGACCTCCCTTCTTTTGGAAAAGTTCGAAGACCTGACTGTTCCGCCAGGCATTTGGCGGGGGAGAGGGGTGATTTCTCTGTTTGCTCCTTTTTATGATGTGTTTAATTGTTTTTTAATTGTTGTAATCTGCCCCGAGCTGCCTGTGGTAGGGCGGGGTAATAAGTTTTTAAAATAAATAAAATAAGAGCCATGGAGTCCCTTGCTGCCCTGTTAGAGAAGAGTCCCCACCCCTCTGTCCGCATCAGGTCAGTGTGGCATTTTGTTGTTTTTAAATGCAATGACCAAAATTGATTGACACAACATGCATAGATTCAAATGTGTCATTTACATAATTATTTCAATTTTTATCATTTTGGTCTCAGAATTTGAATTTTCTAATCGGAATGTGAGTTTTCTGTTTGCAGAATTTGGATTTTTAAATTTTTCTTTACATGGGGGAAAGCTTATCCCTAAGAATAGCTGGGCCAAGGGAGGTTGTAGAATCCCCATCAGTGGAATCCCTAGCCAGTGGTCTAGGTTTAATTTTCTACCTTGCTACAAGGAGGTGGACAGGATGACCTCTGCAGATACCTTCCAGGCTTGCAACTCTAGGATTCTAGAATGCTTCTTGCTTTTCATACGGCGGACAGCATTTTGCATAGACTGAGGAAACACGTGGGAAGCACAGAGGCCGGAATGTGCAGTAGGGAAGGCAGCAGACAACCAGAGTGTGAGGTTTAATCTATGGAGAAGATGAAGACTGATTTGTAACAGACTGAATGCAGGGAAGGCAAAGAGAAAGAGAAGTAGATCATATGTATTCATTTAAGAGGAATGTACTCAGCAGTGCCTGATCTTGGACGTTGGGGCCCTGTGTGAAATAGTGGTGTGACTCCCCTCATCCTGCTAAGATGAGAATTTTTAATTGGCGCACACTGACCCGCCCTTTAGAAAATGTGAACATAGCTAACTCTTAATGTTCAGTTAAACTTAACATCCCATTAGCCTTAGCATTCAGGGGCCAGGGCTCCCTGTTAGCGTGTATTTTATTCATTATTATTTGAGTTTCCATCTCTCCCTGTCCCTAGGGATCAGGGTAGGTAAGAACATTAAAAAATACACATGAAATAAATTTAAAATGCAAACACAAAATAGATATTAAGTCTTACTTATAAACACTTGCCCTCTAAATCCTTTCTCTGCCAGCTCAACACCTGGCCATATAGAAGGGTTTTATTTGCCGACGGAAGATTCTTGGGTTCTGGTGAAACTCCTGGGGAAGGCAGTTCCATAGTTGTGGAGAGGCTACCAAGAGCAACTCTTTTGGGGCCCATGCTGCATGGGCTTGATACAATGATGGAACAAGCAAGAGGTTGTTCTTGGCTGACCTTAAGGATCATGATGGAGTGTAATAAGGCAGTCTTTCAGATACTAATAGAACCTTTTAGAGCATTATTTATTTATTTATTTGTAATTGCATTTGTATGCTGCCCCCTCCTGCTACAAGCATCTCGGGGCGGCTCACAACATTTAAACACATATAGTAAAATTCATTAAAATCAACTTTTCCCAAGATTAACCCCCCCCTCCCAAACAATAAAACCACACCCCAACCCACCTATCCCATCTCCCTCAGCAAAGGCCCGGTGGAACAGCCAGGTCTTACACTTTTTACGGAAAGAGGGGAGGTCAGGCGGACCTCCACAGCTGCAGTGCAGCCACCAAGAACACCCTCCTCATGGTCAACACCCGGGAAATCCAGGGGACCTCAGGAAGGGCGCCCCCGGCCAGCCATAGGCCAGGCTGGAATGGGTGGGTGGTGCACAGTGATGCATTCCAACAGACCTCCACCCATCGCCATGCACGGAGCACCAGCCATTAGCGTCCGTTGCTCTGTGTGTGGGTGATGGGTGGAGCATGGGAGCATGCACACATACCCACCCACTGCCCACGGTGTTCCCATGGGCGCCCACCCATCCCCCCACACCTGCCACAGCATTTGCATGGGCGCCCACCCCGCAGTGCGGGGGTGGGGGCACCCGTGGAAAAGGGCCTTAATTAATTTCAATTCATTACGGCCTGGTTGCAATGTAAATAATTAGCAATACAGTTACAAAAGAATTCTATAACAAGGCAGTTACGGAATTTGACAACCATCACAATAAACTCAGTCTGCAGTGACAGGCAAGAATAAAAAAGAGAGAGACAGCCCTCATTACTGAAATGTCATTTGAGGTCAGGAGCAAGGAGATTTTATACACCTGACGAAGATAAAGTCTCTCTCCAAGGAGTGGGGTAATCCAGCAGCTTCTCAGATCGTCCAGATATGGACATGAAAATAACACATGGTCCAAAGTTTCCACTTCCTTGAGTGGACGTGAGCAATCTATCACAATAAGAAACACCTG
The DNA here is from genome assembly GCA_003113815.1 of Sphenodon punctatus. Lineage (NCBI taxonomy): Eukaryota > Metazoa > Chordata > Lepidosauria > Sphenodontia > Sphenodontidae > Sphenodon > Sphenodon punctatus. The sequence goes on from QEPC01001533.1 coordinate 2,771,503, forward strand.
CATACCTGCCATCTAGAACGGCTGAATCAAAAAGTTGAAAGTGAGCCAACATCAAAGATCTATGCAATTTAAATGACGGTAATTGCATAAGATATGGTTCGAGCAGAAATTGGGTTTTAAAACCTCACGTAGCAGGGTGCAATCTTATTGTCAGCAACTTTAGCTAGATCCTCCTGGGCTGCCATATCTAAAAGTCTCTGCTTAATTTCACTCAAACATTGCGGTCCACTGAGGGTAGCACAAAATTCAGGGGCAAAACCTGCTTTGCAAAGAGTCTTTGAAATTTTAGCCCACCAATGGTATTTCTTACCCCTGGTATGACTAGCCAGCTCAATCCAACATTTAGCTGGTAGGCAGTCAGAATCCATATTGCATTTCTTGACCCAATAATGGATGGCTCTGATTTTTGCCAATACAGACAATGAGTATAACCCCATTTCTGCTCATAGCATAGCTACAGGTGTTGCCAGAGGGGCCCCCAATAGTCCTCTGATAAAATAATTTTGCATCACATCTGTCCAGGCATAGTGATATAAAAAGCAAATGTCAGACCCACATAGAGCCTGTGGACAGACGTTGGCCTTAGAGACCTCACAGACTGAGTTAACACTTCTAGAGGACCTATATAACCGTAGAGTTCCTGTAGTGGTAACTTTTTGCTCTTCCTGCAATGGATTTTTTATGGACAACCCAAGAACCAGAGGCTGAGAAGCAAATACACAAATAAACCTATTTAGTGGGAAGTCCACGCCCCTCCCCCAGGAACCACTCATATTTGGGTCTTCTACTGCCGAAACACATGACTTGAGAGCCTTACTTTAAGGGCCTTAAATGAGAGAGAGCTGGGTGTCATCAGCATACTGACAGCATCTCCAAATCTATGCACGGCTACAGTCACAAACACATTGGACAAGGTGAAATCCTCAGTCTTGGTCTTGGTCTTGCTTGCAAGGAACTGTATGTACAGTTCTCTACATTTAAAGCTCTTTTAAAGTATTGAACTGTACATGCAGCATGGCTTCCTTTGTTCTGTTCTCCAGCATGAGCTCTTCATTCTGATTTACACTTAAGCATTCCTCCCCATGCAACACTATGTGGTAACTTTGGTTTCTATTCCAAAGTTCCCACTGTCATTACAAGAAGGAACTTGCTTGCTGCTCAAGACTGAATGTGAAGGGCTAAACAAAATTTTGAACTGAGAACAGATTGGATTTGGAGATTATCAGGACACAATAAATTTCAACCCTAAAATGCTATATTTAGCTGCTGTGAGATGTTTTCTGCATATCATGTAATCATGTGAAAAAATGTTCTTTCCTGGAAACGTAAAAACTTAAAAATTGTGTAGCCAATGAATGCGGGAGGTCATGAGTTAGTGGTGTAGTTAGTCAGTGTTTTTTTATAACATCCTTTTTATTGGAAAATTGTATTATGCAATTACGAATAAAGAACAAACTCAAAGGAGTAGCATGTATATATTATACAAAGGAGTAGCGTGATTACACAAAGGAGTAGCGTGTACATATTACATGCTATGTCAACTGTTAACCATATATATATATGTTTTGTACAATACACAATTCCTTTCTACTTTTAAAAGATTGGCAAACATAAAAAACAGTCAATTACAAATAGCTTCAAAATAACTATTTGAGTCTCCAAATCATCATTTCAACAATTAACATAGACCAAAGGAACAAGGAACAAAAAATCTGTTCTTTTTTCAGAGTTTGTATGTTAATATTCCACAATTGTTTTAGCCAATTGGTGTAGCTGGGAGGTAAAGATAGTCAATGTCTTTTATGTCTTAATTGTAGATGGCGACATAACAGTAAATTTTGAAACTTCAAATGGTCACACAATAGCCGTCAGTGAAGAAACCATAGAGGAAGAAAATTCAATAAAGGCCACAGAAGATAATGGTTCCATATCAGCAAAAGCACCAGCCTCTGAAGGAAAAAAAGAGGATAAAAAAGGTACAGAAACAAATCCTTTGTGTGTTGTACTATGGTGATCTGTGCATATTGTGAAAACTGTTCTGCTATCAAAACAATCCTAAAAAGGGGAGGCTACAGGAAATGGGATAAAACATTAACTGGATATCGGGCATTCCACCAGATGGATTTTATCATGAAACTACGTGCACAAGAAATGTCTGGTCTGAATACAGAAGTAGGAGCCAGAATTTCAGCCCCACTGCTGAATGATGCTGATATATTCAGTAGCCTTGGACAAGCCTGATTGTTCATCTGTAAAATGGGGATAACTAAACATACTTTTGTGCCCCTCTTAGCCTGTTAAAGATTTAGTGCATGTCTACAAGAAACTTTTAGATGAAAACAATCCCACTACAGGTATGTTAAATAATATGATCTGACTGAAAGGCATTGTTTTTTAACTTCAGTAGGCATTTGTTAGAATAAGGAAGGAATGTGATATAAGGTAAGTGTAAACCTCCAGGAGGAGGAGTTTTAAGTCTTGCTCTGTGACCAGTGTACAGAATATAAGCAAGTCTGCAACAGCCCAGCAGTAGAGATATGGCTTTGGAGTTCAGGCTATAAAGGTTCATATGTCTTTAGTTCTAGAGGCTGCTGTAGAAATAGCTTGGGATCAGATAGGCATCCATGACAGCTACTGTTGAATTTCCAGACTGTTTTCTAAACTTTCCTGAAAAGTACAGGGAATACAGGGAGTCCAAAGAATCGGGCTATCTTATATCTGACTTCCTATCTCAGCAGCCTTTCCAACACTTCCTAGTTGCCCCTGACCAGTGATGGATGGAACCTCAGAATGTTCAGAGGATCACTTCATGTGATCATCCAACTTTTTCTCTGAACTAGGCAAAATCATTAGCTTTGCAAAACGTGACTGTAAATCTAATGAGAATTTACCAAAACAAAAAAACTTTAGTTTAAAAAAAGTTAAATGCACAAGAGTTTTTAAAACTAAACATTTTCTTCTTCAAAAACATCACAAAAACATTTTGACTCTAGCTTAAACTCCAAAAACATACAAATTCATTACAATTACAATTCAAAAAACATTCAACTCCATACATTGCAACAAGACATACGCCCAAAAACATGGAAATTATTTCAGAATTTTGAGGAATATTTCATATTTTATCCTCATCAACATAAATGTAATATATGTACTTAATTCCTTACCATACATACTTACTCTCATTCATTTTTTTCAATAACTAAATTTTTGAAAGCTTGCAGACTTTTCACTCGGTATGAAAAGTTGCAGACTTTTCATAGGGAGTCAAAAGTACAGAGTGAGGCCAGGGGGTAATTGGCATGAAGCTTACTAGAGCGTCATCTTGGTGTCTTTCTGAGGCAAGTGGGTAATTGACACGAAACTGACTAGAGTTTAAAGTCTTTGTGACGGAGCTGGATTCTGATACAGTTACGTGATTTTAAAAAGTAGAGTCACATAACTTTCCTTATGCTGTGTTTTGCCGGTGAGCACCTGCTCAACTGCGCATGCGCAAGCTAGCAGAACCGATTTGTTAATCATTAATAACTCGGTTTTGCCTGCATCAATCACTTATCATATTACAGAAGCAGTTCTTACTGATCTCATGCTCCAAGCCTGTGACGTTTGGGGGCTCAGCTCATACTGGGGGAGGAGATATTGATGATTCAAAATCGTGAGCACGTGTGCATTTTGACCACAAGCAATTAACTTTTAAACAGACATAACATTTTATTTTCCTAGTGGATCTTCTTCAAACTTTGTGCATATGATGGTCCTCACAAATTATAGTCAAGGATACATTTTCAGAAATGTAGCTCAAGCGGTTTCTTCAAAATTGGGGCTTCAGCAGTCCCCTGTTTATAATGGACAGTGGTTGTGTATTTAACTTCCTTACAGCTACTTCTGTAAGACAGTTTCCTTCCTTGAGCGATTTCCATTCCTTCCTGTCTCTGCTAGGATCAGAAACACAAGAACAGACTTTCCCGTGGTATTTTGGAACATTAAGTTTCTGGTCCCAAGCAGAATCAAGAATAAGAAGACAAAAATAAGCGAACGGTAAACCCCCAGAATTTAAAAACCAAAAACAATAATAGAGGACAGAGGGGCATGTCACTTATGCTTTTACCCACCCTTTGTTACCGATACTTCGGTTTTAGGATTCAGAACTGTAAACTTTTTAAAACTATAAACCTACTTGACTAGTTGCTCTAGACTTTAGTGATCCCATGGGAAGCAGACATTTGTCACCCTCTGTCCCTAGAGTGGATGCTTTTATTTGGCTGTTTTTCCATGGATGAGGTGGTGTCTCACGTTTACAGAGAGATGTATTGGACACTACTTCACTCATGCAAGACCCTGGCTGAGTGAGAACATGGGAATAAATAATTATCAGAACCTTTTCCTCCAGCTTCTCTCGAAAACTTTAATGTATTGGGAAAAGAGGCAATAAAAACACAGTATTGCAATGCCTACCTTCAGTAAAGTATTGATGATGATTGTGGTGATGATGCATCAGGACCTATAAAGCACTTTGAGTTGATAAGTAGTATGTAAACATTAAGAGACCAATCCTGCTAAGATGCTGACCTTAGGAGAGGTGAATACATGGCCTACTCAGACTGGTTTTGCAGAGTATGCAACTGCATTGACATTAGTGGAGTGTAACACCAGGGTCAGTGAAAGAAAATCAGGTCTGTTGATTTCAAAAGGGAGTTTCAGACAGGGGTGGGAAAGAAAAGAGTAGATTCTCATGTAATGCCATCACTCTGGGAGTTGGGCATCAAGAGGAACCCCAAATATCACAAGTCTCGCACTGATGGAAGGTTAAATATGAAAGGATGTAAAGGGAGAACGAATCTATGGCAGTCTGAAGAATTAGTAATTAATTGATCCTAAGTGTGTTAAGCCAAAGATATTCAGAACTGCCCTGGCATTGCCATTTTTTTTTATTTTAGAAAAGAAAGAAAGAATTAGAGCCATCTGCTGCTTGTCATTTTACAGATACTTTTCATGTTTTGTAAAAAGGAAAAAAAATATCCCTTTGGCAGTATAATAGTGTAACCATTGCTTTTTGGAATAATCATGTGGTGCCAATCATCCAACTGGCACATTTAGCTGGAAGTTCCTCTCTTGCATCAGGAAAATGAGCTGCTGACAGTTTTAATATAGTGCAGGTAATCGATGACTGAATAGCAGATGCAAGTGATAAACTATATTATTAGAAATTATTCATTCATTCACTTTGTTAAAGGTAAGCAGCCCAGCCCCTTTCAGGGAAAATTGAGGCTGCTTGCACACGTTACACAGTTTCACGTTATTTCTATCTTATGTGAGATATAGTAAGGTGTGTATGCATCTTTTCTCATTCAGCATGGAAGTCTCCATGTTTCATCATGGATGTCTGGATAGTAAAATCCTACTCAGCAAGTCGGACAGCAATGTGAGGTTTTTTAATGTTAAATTGGAATGTGTACATGCAGTTAATTTAAGATCAATTAAACTCACGGTAAAAGGAGAACATGTGGACATTCACGTTATTTGCGATGCCCAGTTAGTCCTTGTTACAGGGCGTTCGGGAAGCCTCCCGGAGCCGTCTGCTCAGTTGCTCCTTTTTAATGTCAGGCTGGCTGCGTTGCTGCTTCCAGCCTGCTTGTCATTTTCAAGTTGGGCTGCAGAATTCCCATCTCGCAGCCCGCCAACAGCCTTTCCGCTGTGCAGCCCTCTTTCTGTGACTGCGTGCTGGCTCCTTGACCCTCTGGTTCCTACCCCTCACTTTTCCCTGTCACTTTCCCCACCCCCTCACTTTCCCCAGTAATTTTCTCCAGTAAATTTAGTAATGTGTACATGGATTCATTACATTTAATAAAGGATCCTTTAAGGTCACGTGACTTTGCGTGCATGGGGCGGGTGGGGAAATCCTGAAACAAAATAACGTGGGCAATGCTGCCCTGCAAGAATCTTACGTTATTGCTAATTTTGCATGAGAGAGATTCTCATGAGGAAACAGGCATGTGTGCAAGCAGCTTGAATTATGGCTGTCCTGCACTGATTCACTATTCACTGAGAAAAGGAAGCACAGAGAATCATGGAAGGCTTGGGCAGGAGTCTGGCCAATGTTGGCTGCAACAATCTATGCTTTAGGAAGAGCATGAGGGTGGAAGATAAGGATATGTCCAATGGATTGTATTTTATCCCATTCCTCAGTACTAGCTAAAGAGAGGGTGCAAATTGCCTTTATACCAGATGGTGTCACAGTCACGCTTCCAAAGCCTGATAGCCATATCCCAGCAGTTCACTTGCATCTTACTCCAGAGGCAGTAATAACTGCAGGACACCTCACCTGCTCGAGGTGGGCTCCTCCTTCTCTCACTGACTCCTAGAGCCATAACTGTATAGTCTTCATTTAGTTTAGAAAATGGGTTCTACAATGGAATGGTCTTGTCATTAATGAAATGGCTGATTCTTCTAATTCAGTAGTTCATCATTGTCTTGAATGGCTTTTCCACATTAGCAGGATTCTGATAAAAATGGGAGTTGAGAAGTTTAATGTTGGATACTAGTAGTTAGATATGTGAAGCTAAACATGTCTGTCATCACTGTGAAAAGTAGGGTGAAAACAAATTAAATGGTAGCCCATGAGTCACCAGCCCCTCAATTCAGTAGCTGCCAGATGTTTGCCCACTTCCACCTCGGGGCGAGTGCCTGGCTGCTACAGGATGCATAAGCGGAAGGTCGGTGATGCAGCGTGGGCTATTGTTGCCCCACTTGGGCTAATGTGGGGCCACAGGGCCACCCGCATCTGGTTGACCCGTGCAGCCCCGCTGTGAGTTGAGGTCTGAGCTCCAGGCCCCCAGATCAGTTGTCTGGCAGCCAGGGTGTGCACTTCTCTGGGCTCCCCCAATCAGCTGTTTGGTGGCCAGTGTGAGTGCGTTCCTCCAGTTCCCGAGGTGTTTGGCAGCTGGGGTGAGCATGCTCTTCCAGGCATCAGCAGTTTCACAGCACCTCCTCCCGGAAGCCTGATGCTGCTGCGCAGCAGGGATACAGGAGTCCTGCCCCGTGTGTATGGCTCCTTGGCCGACTCGTGATGGTAGAGGGACTTGTGATGGCAGCCTCACTCCCCCATTTGGGATAAAACCTCTCCCAAATGCCTGCCAAATGAAAATGTCTCAATTCCTTTTGAAAGATGCTCAGACGCAATCTTATGAATCTGTAAGGGGAAGAATGTTCCAAAGCTGTGGAGCAACCACCAAGAACATGTCTTAGTTATTATTATTATTTTATTTTATTTTTACCCCACCCTATCCTTCCCCAGGCAGCTCACAATCGATTATAAACATAAATAAGTATCAAACATAAATAAAAATAAAATACAAATAAAACCAGTCAGAATATACAATATCAAATCCAGCGTGCGAAAAAACACCAAAATAAATAACCCACACACTCTTAAACGCCCCTCTCCCCTTCATCAAAAGCCTGGCGGAAGAGCCATATTGGAGCTGGAAGGTGAGAAGGTCAGGGCTGAGACAAACACCCACTGGGAGCATGTTCTACAGCAATGGTGTGGGCACCGAGAATGCCCACCTGTCAGTCCCCACCGATCTATAGCAGGGAACCTCCAGACCAGTGCCCTCCAACATCCGCAGGGGCCACCCCAGGGCACAGGAAGTGAGGCGGTCCATCAGATAGGTAGGGCCCAGGCTGTTCAGGGCTTTTTTGGCTAAAACCAGCACCTTGAATCGGGCCCAGAGACAATAGGCAGCCAGTGCAGAGCCCAGCACACCAGTTGAATGTGCTCCCAGAGACCCATCTCCGTAAGCAGATGGCCTGCAGCATTCTGCACCAGCTGGAGCTTCCGGATTGTCACCATGGGCAGCCCCATGTAGAGGGCATTACAGTAATCCAGTTTCGAGGTGATGAATGCATGGATAATGGTGGCGAGATCAGAATATGAGATATACAGATGGAGCCGTCACACCATATGTAGTTGACGAAAAACACTCCTGGCCACAGGTGACACCTGGGCATCCATGCGCAGCTGTGGATCGAGGAGCACCCCGAGGCTCCGAACATGAGATGACAAAACCGGGCAGACCCCATCAATGATGGGAGAACCCCCCTCACCCAGATCACCAATCCCACCTATGAGCATCAGCTCTGTCTTGTAAGGATTCAGCTTCAGTCGGCTAGTCCTCATCCAGTCCCCCACAGACACCAAACATTGGGAAAGGACCGAGACCGCTGATGAAAAGGAGAGATACAGCTGAGTATCATCAGCATATTGATGACAACGTACCCCCCACCGACGCACAACCTCCCCCCAGCAGCTGCATATACACATTGAACAAGAGGGGGGACAGAATGGAACCCTGCAGGACCCCACATGGGAGACACCTGGAGAAGGAAGTATATTCCCCCAGGACTACCCACTGAGATCGATCACCCAGGAATGAACGGAACCACTGCAGGGCCACCCCGGCGAGGTCCCACAGGTGAGTCGCCAACACCTCATGGTTCACGGTATCAAAAGCTGCCGAGAAATCAATTGGAACCAGCAGGGTCAACCCCCCCCCGTCCAGTTTGTTTGTTTATTTTCTATTTCTTCCCCCCCCCCCCCCCTTTCCTGCTACAGCAGCTCGGGGCAGCTTTCAACAACTTTAAAGATATCAAAAATATAAAAACAATTCAATATAAATAGCAATAAAATAAATAACAGCATAAAAACAACAGTAAAACCCAAGGCAGAGCTAAAACTCCCCCCCCCCCCGAAACCTAACCCCCCCCATCCAATACCCGTCTGCCTCACCAAAGACCTGGTGGAACAGCCAGGTCTTACATCGTCTTCAGAAAGAGGGGAAGTCTGGAATCAGGCAGACCTCCATCCAGGAGGGAGTTCCACAGCCATGGTGCAGCCATCGAGAATGCCCTCCTCATCATCGCCACCCGTGGAACTTAGGGGACTTCCTGGAGGGCACTCCCAGCCGACCACAGGGGTTGATCCAAGACCCAGAGGATGAAGCAATCCTTCAGATTGGGGGAGTCCAGGCCATTTAGGACTTTATAGATCAAAACCAACACCTTGAATCAGGCCCAGAAGACTATAGGCAGCCAGTGTAGAGAATTGAGCACTGGTGTAATTTGCTTGCGGTTACCCGTCCCCGTGAAGAGACGGGCCACTGCATTCTGCACCAGCTGCAGTCTCCGAACTGTCACCAAGGGTAGCCCCACGTGGAGTGCGTTGCAGTAGTCTAGTCTTGAGGTGATAAAAGCATGGATGACAGGGGCAAGGTCCGAGTCTGAGACATACGGCCTAAGCTGTCGCACCAGATGTAATTGGTGAAATGCACCCTTTGCCACAGCTGCCACCTGGACATCCAAGCAGAGCTTTGGGTCCAGGAGCACCCCCAGACTATGAGCCTGAGGTATCAATGGCGGGCAGACCCCATCTATGATGTGTGTCACCACTCCTTTGGCACCTCCCATCAACTTCACCTCTGTCTTGTTGGGATTCAGCTTGAGGCTTGCCATCATCCAGTCCCCCACAGCCGCCAGACACCGGGTAAGCACAGAGACTGACTGGCCTGGGTCAGCTGAAAAGATGACATGGTTAAGTGTCATCAGCATATTGATGATACCGCACACCAAACTCTCTGACGACCTTGCCCAAAGATTGCATGTACACACTGAACAGGAGAGGGAACAAAATCAAACCTTGCGGGACTCCACTCGTAAGGTCCTGGGGAGATGATGAGCAGTCACCCAGCACCACACGTTGAGTTCTCCTGGCCAGGAATGAATTAAACCATTCGAGAACAGTTCCACCTACCCCAGCTCGATCCCACAACCGAATCACCAACAACTCATAGTCAACAGTATCAAATGCAGCCGAGAGATCTAATAGGATCAACAGGGGCGAATTACTCTGGTCTAACTCATGGTGGAGGTCGTCGACCCAGACCACAAGTACAGTCTCGGTGCCATAACCCGGATGAAGGCCAGGATGCAAGGGATCCAGAAAACTGATCCGGTCCAGATGCCCCTGAAGCTGCCGAGCCACTACCCGCTAGAGACTGGCCGATAGCTGCTCATGGAGTCAATGTCCAATGATGACCCCGCACCACTGCCTCCTTGAGGCAGCCTGGAAGTCTACTCTCCCAAAGGAAGGCATTGACTACCCCAGCCAGCAATAGCCACAGCATCTCGCAGCTGGCTGTAACCAGCCAGGATGGGCATGGTTCCAGTTCACAACAGGTGGTCCTGACCGCCTCAAGGACATCCTCCATATCAAAGGACGATACCCACTGAAACCGATCCGATAAAACAGAACAGGACGGGGCTTTGATCACCTCTGGTTCTCCTACTGCCGCAAGCACGGTGTCGAAGTTGTGGTGGATACAAGCAATTTTATCCACAAAAAAAGTCAACAAACAAGTCACAGCGAGCACTGGAAGATTCCATTTCCAGGTGGAGGGAGGCCAGACTGACCAGCCCCCTCACCACCCGGAAAAGCTCAGCTGGACGTGACTTTGTGGACAATATGAGAGCAGCAAATAATTGCTTCTTTGTTGCCCTCTCAGCCACAGCATAGGTCTGTAAACTGACTCTAAGTCGCAATTGGTCATCTTCAGTACGAGAACAAAGCCACCATTGCTCCAACCGCCACCCTTCTCACTTCATCCACCACAGGTTCTCTGTAAACCAAGGGGACCTGCGTTGTCAACAGTTAGGGAGCGGATGCTTAGGAGCCATACAATCGATGGCCTCAGTCAGCAAAGAATTCCAAAAAGCCACTAGGTCATTGAGCGAACGGTCGTCAAAACCAGAGGGTACTTCCCTAAGAGCATTCCGGAATCTCTCTGGTTCCATAAGTCTCTGGGAGCAAACCAACTGAACAGGTTTCACACCTTTCCGGGGGCAGTCATGCGTCAGGAAACAGGCCTGGAGGAGATAATGATCCATCCATGACAAGGGCACTGCTGACACCTCCACCACCAACAGATCCCCCGCCTCAAGGCCAGTACAAAATATTATGCTCTGGGTATGCCCTCCAACATGGGTCAACCTGTCAACTACCTGAGACAGTCCCATGGTTGCCATGTCGGCCATAAACTCACACTCTGACCGCCCAAGGCTGGTGTCGGCGTGGATGTTGAAGTCCCCCAGAACCACAGTCCTAGGGAACTGCAAGACTACCTCCAACACCAGCTCAGCTAGAGAGTGCAGAGAAGCTGCTATACAGGTAGGTGCACGGTATATCAGCAGCAACCCCAATCTATCTCCAGCCAAATCAGTCATGAAGTGGAGGCCCTCCATTTCTAAGAGAGATTGCACAGGATATCTCCTCACAGTCCATGTCTCCTTAAAAACAATGACTACACCATCCCTCCGGCCGTGACTGATGCTGAATGGAGTACCCAGCTGGAACAAGGTCAGCCAAAATAGGCCCAGACTCAGAGCGTGATCTAGCTACCTTTGGCTAAACTCCCATTGACTTGTATGGAGCTGGATCGCTTTCTCAGTGTTCAGCCACGTCTCCGTAATACACGCAAGGTTGGCTGCCTGGTCCAGGATTAACTCCCAGACCATTATTTACTTATTTGCCATCGACCTCATGTTAAGCAGCATCAAACCTAGGCCAGAGGTCCTCTGGTCAACGACCACCTCACTGTCTACCTGGGGGCCAGTGAGAGGGATGGGCACCAGACACCTGTCCCATCTCGTAGATCTAACAAGCCTCCCGGAGGGACCATAATTCCCCCGACCTGTTAAGACCCCAATAACTATGGACCACCACCCCTAGCCAGAATCCCCCAGAGGTTGTCCCCCCAAACCAGCAAGGGAGACCCCCCCCACTCCCTAATCCTCCCCTACCCCCAGGGAGGACCCATCTATAGGAGTCAAGCTTCCCCCTCTCAGTGAGGGGAAGGACCCACACCCTCCCTAACCCAGTCCCTCTGCCCCCCACCCCCCACTGGAGGAACAGAACATCCTGAAAACCTTCTAAAAACAATAACCCCTTTACCCCTCCCCCCCCCAATAATACCCACCCCACCAAGGCTCTGCCACTGATATACCACCACCCAACATCTACCCCAAAAAAGATCTGTCAGCCTATCCCACCACCACAACACAATCCCCCGCTCCACCGGGCCCGCCCGGTCTCTGCCCAAGGGCCCCACCAAAGGGCCCTTTAGTGCAGCCCTTTGGTGCGCTGCACCACCTGCAGCGCTGCTGGGTAGTACGCTGCTTTTGAAAGTCCCTCTGCGAGCCATGACCCTACCCCTCTCCTCCAACGGGAGGATGGGGCTCGATGTTACCTGGGACCCAGAGCAGCACACTAGTCCTGGCAAGGGGCCAAGTCCCTGAAGGGACTCCCAGCCTGGGCAGTCCCAGTGTCAGGGGCAACAGCAGATGGTCTCAGTGGCGGCGGCTCTTCAGGCAGCTGGGCAGCAGGCCACTTGTGGCTGTGCCAGCCCTGGAAGTCCCCCTGTGAGCCCTGGCCTCGCCCCCTCTCCTCCAACAGAGGAGAAGGGGGCTCGATGTTTCCTGGGGCCCAGGACAGCACGGTAGTCCTGGTGGGGGGCTGAGCCCCTGGAGGGGCTTCCATCCCAGGCGGTCCCAGCAGCAGGGGCAACAGCAGGTGGTCTCAGCGGCGGCGAGTTCTACTCACAAGTTGTGAACCAAGGCCACAAGCGTAGACTCAGTGCCATAACGCAGACAAAAGCCTGACTGCGAGGGATCCAGAAAACTGATGCAGTCTAGATGCACCTGCAACTGATGGGCCACCACCCGTTCAATAACCTTCCCTAAAAGGGGAAGGTTAGAGACAGGCCGATAGCTTGCAGCGGAATCAATGTCCAAAGATGGTTTCTTAAGGAGTGGCTGGATCACTGCCTCCTTAAGCAACTCAGGTAGTCTGCCCTCTCCAAAGGAAGCGTTGATAACCCCGGCCAGCAGTGGCCCAACTGTCTTCTGGCTGGCCTTAACCAGCCAGGATAGGCAAGGATCACGTTCGAACATTGTGACCCGGACAGACCCAAGCACATCCATCACCTCTGCAAGCGTCACCAATTGAAACTGATCCCGTAAACATGAACCAAACACAGCATTCCTAACCTCTGGCTCCAGCACTGTCCCAAAGGCAGAGTTGAAGTTCTATTCAATGTGAGTGATTTTATCCATGAAGTACGTCATAAACATGTCACAGAGCGCCATAGAAAACTCCATATCCAGGTGGAGACAGGCTGGACTGACCAGATCCCTCACCACCCGGAAAAGCTCCGCCAGACGCTACTTCACAGGCGCTATCATGGCAGCAAAGAACTGCTTCTTTGCTGCCCATACAGCCACAACATAGCGCCTCAAAAACAGCTTTTGTTGCAATCGGTCATCTTCAGCATGATTCCGCCACCGTTCCAACCGTCACCCCTCATGCTTATTGTACATGCATAAGCAGAATTGTTTTAGAACATTATGGTTAGAATTTTCAGACACGTTTAGCATCTAAAATAGGACCCCAGTTTTCTAAAACTCTCAGAACTCAGAACTCTCAGAACTCTGGGTTCTGAGGTCTTATAAAAGACTGGCAGTTAGCTTCCCAATGGAAATTGCTGGATGCTGAACATTTTTGTCAAGCTGGGCCTTACTTAGATGTCTAAATATGGGCCGAACTCCTGAAAATAGGACTGAAACGAGAACAGAACCTAATCCCGTGAGAATCTCGCAAACCTGGCAAGACTCTCACAAGATTCTCAAGAACGCTCTGTGCATGTGCAAAATGGCAGCTGCGGCCATTCTGCGGATGTGCACACACACACACACACCCCAACTGTCATTTTGTGCATGCACAGAACATGTTTTGAGGTTTCTTGAGAATCTCACGAGATTCTCGAACCTCAAAACCATGCTCCGCACATGTGCAAATGGCTGCCAGGGCATGCATGTTCAGAATGGCCACAGCGACCATTTTGCGCATGAACAAAGCCATTTTTTTGGCTGCATGAGATTCTTACGAGAACAGGTTGAGAGTTGGCCAATTCTCAACCCATTCTTATCCTTGCAAATCTCAGCGAGAACTGAGAGTGCATTCCCATGTACAGAAAAATGCTGGTGTTTCTAAATGCAGGCAATTAAAAAATGCGCTTGCATTTATTCACACAGCATTTAATTTGCGCATTCCAGCCATTTTAAATAATGCGCCTTTCACATTCCCACGCTAGCTTAAGTCAGTATCATGAGCGCCTTGCTTGCCCAGCTCCCGGAGACAGGAGAGGAGCCGAGCGAGAGCCGGGAAGCAGGGAGCTGTGTAACTGACATGATGTTGACTAGGCTAGTCCGTATCATGTCAGCTACACCCTGCTCTGTAACATGATATTGGCTAGGCTTGTCAGTATCATGTCAGATACACAGCACTCCGCTTCCCCGGTTCTCGGGTCCGGGGAGGGGAGAGGAGCTGAGCCGAGCCGAAGCAGAGTGCTCATGATACTGAAGAGCGGAGGACATTCTGACAGGAGGATTTATGCGGGTGTTTAGAAACACTCTTGTAAAGGTAAGTTTTTGCGGCTTGCCAATGCGCTTAAAAAACAAGTGCAGGCACGGTCAAAGACGCGCATACAGCCCTTCACACTACAAGGAAATATGCAGGGGAAAGAAAAAAGCACTGATTTGCTGTGTGTGGGAATGTGCTCTCAGTTCTCACTGAGATTTGTGAGAATTGTGAGGGTGAGTTTCGACCCTTCTTAATTATGGATGCTGAAAATCAAAAAATCTAGTCCCAAACGCTCTTGAAAATGTGGCCCTTCCAGAAACGGTGGCTGAGTGGTTTTCTTATCAGAAGGCTACTTGATGTTTTTTGTAAAAGTAAATGTTATCTTTGTCTAGTTTCTAATGGAGTGGTGTCCAAATTGCAAAAAACACATTCGCTGTTGATGATATGGAGGAGATGATGGACTTGGACTAAAAAAGAACATTGACTTGGGTGCCTTTGTTGTGATTACAAAAGTATATGCAGGCACAAAGACCAAAGAATTGCACATACAACTGTTTCAGGGGCCTATTTATAAATGTTAGTCCAAGACTTTACTTTGTTTCAGGAGCTTGATTTCGAGTTTGCCTACACTTTTGCTGTGACCAGATCAGGAGAAAAAACACTTTAAAAATGTATTTATTTATTTATGTAAAATTTATATCCCGCCCCTCCTGCCCACAGGGCAGCCTGGGGCGGCGAACAACAATAATCAATAAAACAATAAATTTTTAAAAGCAATTTAAAAATACAATATGCGGGGAAAAGAAAAACCCTGCCCCCCCCCCCCCTCGCCAAAAGCCTGACGGAACAGCCAGGTCTTACATACATGCTGAAATAGCAGGGGAGTGGGAGCCAACCGAGCCTCCTCCGTGAGTGAATTCCACAATACAGGGGCAGCCACCGAAAAAGATCTAACATCGGTGGCCACCTGCCTCGCCCGGGGAACCTCCCAAAAGGCTCCCACGGACGATCTCAAGGGTCGCACGGGCACATGGGGAGTGAGGCGATCCCGCTGATAAGCAGGGCCCAGGCCGTGAAGGGCTTTAAAGGTTAAAACCAGCACCTTGAACCTGGCCCGGTGCTTTATAGGCAGCCAGTGCAGAGCCTGGAGCACTGGTGTCATGTGCTCCCTGCGACCCGCCCCCGTAAGGAGACGTGCCGCGGCATTCTGTACCAGCTGCAGCCTCCGGACCAGCTTCTTGGGCAGCCCCACGTAGAGCTCGTTGCAGTAATCCAGCCTCGAGGTGATGAAGGCTTGGATGACAGTGGTGAGGTCGGAGTCTGAGAGATACAGCTGAAACCGCCAGACAAGATGTAACTGCCGAAACGCACTCCCCGCCACAGCCACAACCTGAGATTCCAGGCTGAGCCGCGAATCGAGGAGCACACCCAGACTTCACACTTGAGAGACCATGGGAGGGTGAACAAATCTCAACAAGAGGAGATTCAACCACCCCCAGGTCCCCCAAGCCCTCGCCCACCAACATCACGTCCGTCTTGTCAGGATTTCAAACATGGTGAAAGTGAATTCCCTGAGATGGTTCTGCGTGTAGTTGGGCCATGTCTCACTGGAAACATGCCCCCTGCCACTCCCCAGATCTTAGTTTGAGCGTATCTTATTTCAGCTTAGCACTTTTTCTTACAGGTCCTCAGCAAAGAAGTCTACCAATACTTATGATATTAACCAGTCAGTTTTTCTCTTTCTTGAAGGCAACACAAAGACAGCGGAAAGTGCTTCCGTAATGCATTTAATTTATGTAATGTCTTCTAGCTGGCTGTATGGAAGTGTTGCTGAGGTGTTTCCATGAGGCAGAAATCTTTTATCAGACATTTCCTTCCCCTTCATAGAGGACAGCATCCATAGCTGTCAACATACTCTTGCCTCCAAAAATAAGCGGGCATACCTTGTAATGTCCTCAAATGCTCCTTTGGTGCCTTCTTCCTCTGCAGGAGAGTAGCAATAATGGGTGGGAAAGAAAGCTGGTAAAGGATGGGAAGAGTGTTGAGACAGTTGCTGTAATTATGTTTGCACTTAAAGAATGTTTGTTCCTTTAACAGGGAAAGGGGAAATATATCAGACTTTACTTTTCTCCCTGACTTGCTTTGGAGCAGAAACAAAGAAACTGGGGAAGCACACTCCAGGGAACTGCAACCAAAAGTTTAATGATTGTAAAAAGATTGTGGTAATACCTAAAAAAGAGAGTATTGGTGAAGGCTAGTTGCAAATTGAGAGTGTTCCATAATGTTGTGAGCTTAGACTGGAATAGTTTATTTTATTTTATTTTATTTTTCATTTAGTTAAACGCATACGCTGCCCTTTCCTAAAGGTTCAGGGTGGCTTACAACAATAAAAATGTAATACAATTAAATAAAATTAAAATACAGTAAAAAAACAAACACTACCCTCATCCCAGAACCACCCACTCCAATGTCAACCTTCCAAAAAAGCCTCCCAACCAGTCCCTATCCCCACCCACCAATGCTTTATAAACAAACAAAAAAGTCTTGCAGTAAAGATGGAGAGCTGTTAAAGAGTTAGCGTAGATGGATTTTGCTAGAATGCCTAAGAAGTGAAGAGAAAATAAACACCTTTCTTCATTCTCACTATGTGTGGAAATAGACCTGTTTGTGTGCAATGTGTACTAACCATGTGTGCCACATTAGGCAAGTACCCCAAAAGTTCACCATCTCTGGGGCAAAAAGGTCTTAGAAATTTAGGCCTGAGACAAAGTTGTATAATTATTGTCTGACGCATTATTTAGTTTTCATCTACTAATTGTTACAATATTAAAAATGCTGTGTATCTCTTGAGAATGAGTAGCAAGAAGTGGCCAAGTGAGAGAAATCATAAATGGACATTTAAGACTTGGTTCTAAGAGGAGTGTGGCCAGGCTAGTCTTAAGCTGGGGGACTCCCCGCACCACTTCCTGGCTCAGGGCACCCTCCCTGGAGCGACTGCTCCCTGTCCCTTATTACCTCCAATGGCCATGCAGCCATGTCTCCTACTCCTGCCCCCTGCCTCCGAGTACCCACCACTTCCTCGGGGATGGAAACAAAGCACGCAGAAATGAGGGGAGGGACAGGGAATGTGTGCTCTTGGGGTGTTTTCAGACAAGACACTCTCCACAACTACCCACGCACCACCCACCTACTATACATGTTGCAGGGCTCCAGTGTTGCCCTATGGGTGCCCTGTAGCATGTATAGTGGGTGGGAGGTGTGTGGGGAGTGTCCTGTCTGAAAACGCCTTTAGGTGTTAAAGGGCACAGTTCCCTCCCTCCCTCTGGTTGTGCTGCTGGCTCTAAAATGAGCATATCTGTAAGGGTCCAAGACATGTACTTTTGTTTCCCTTTCAGCTCCATGAAAGCTCTTCTAGAAATATTTTAAGTATGCAATTTGCTCCTGTATTTTTACATGATGCTGCATAAAGCCCAGTAAATTGTTAAAAAAATAACTTTTCTTAAAAATTCAGGCAAGTTACCCTGAGAATGAACAAATATTGGGCTGGTAATGATAGCTTATAAATGGATTTCTATTGGCAAGCAGCTAAACATTATATGAAGATTACAGTCTACTTTTCTTATTGACTCTCATCACCTTCTCTCTGTGACTGGGGTTGTAACCAGAGTGAGCAGAACTGAGCATGTCTATACCAAATATTAGTCAGTTTAATTTGACTTCAGTTATATATGAATAAAGGTACTATTGTTACCATTTGCCAGTACAACAACAAACTTGCTTTAGCTAATATTTGCCAGTTTTAATATCCCCTGAACTTGTGGTTAAAGAAGGCACTCTGCTACGCGCAATGGTCACAAATTTAGCATGCAGCAGTGCCCATTGAGGATGGAGGAACGTAAGGAAACTTGTTTGTGGGAGGTTCCCAAATCCAAATATTGGCAATGCTTGCAGATAGCTAGCCAGTTAGTACCTCTGCAGGAAGAGGGTGATGGAAACACTTTGAGAGATGGGGAAAGCACCCTATCCTCAGTTAAAAGGTCTTCAGATTAAAATTATTTATTTATTTATTTATTTTTACAATCTTGTTACCCCGCCCCTCCAGCCACAGGAGGGTAATATTTCACTGGTGCAACCCCTCTTGCCAATTTCAGGAGTAGCGGAAATCTCCAGCAGAGCCACTGCCTGTGAAAATTGTGCTTGAGAGACTCAGGGAGGGGCCAGGCTAGCTCCTATATGGCATATTGTTGCCAAACAAGACAAGAAGAGCCCTACTTTGATTCTCAAGAGGTCAAGCAGCAACAAGTAGTGTTTGTGTGGCTTGTTGTCCATTGTGTTTCTGTGGTGTCTGTCTGTGTCAGTTGCCTTCTGTTCAATTTCTCATTCATAGAGAACTCTTCTAAGAGTCCAGGCACATCGACGCCCCATGCTCCACCACCACCTAAGCCCAAGCCTAAAGCTAAAAAAGCACCTATACCTCCAAAAACTGCTACTGCTGCTTCCACCAGCCATAAGACCAATGAAGCACCACATGCTAAAAAAAAAGCCAAGGCTCCTGCTAAGCAGCCCCCTGCCCCGCCTCCCAAGTCAACAAGCCACAGTACGAATCGAGAAGCTGGTGAGTACTGCACGTGCTGGGCCAATGTGGTGTGTACGTATGCATGGGGATTCTTTGCTCCAATCTCATGCTCATTATTACTTTTGTAAATGCTAATGTACTCATGATAGACACCTGACAGGTTAACTAACTCTCCAGTCCCTCACGAAACACTGCAAATGCTTATCTGAAAATTGACAAATTCATTTGCTATCTTAAGATATGTGTACACAAATAATATCTAGTACTGCAGACCTGATGCAGTACACCCACTTGATGGCAAATTTGGGGATAAAACAGGGCTTCCCAAACTAGGAATCAGGACCCCAGATGGGGTCACGTTGCTAAATGAAGTCTTGACAAAGCTGCATCTGCATAATTAGCCATGCTAATTTCCAACGCTTGGGAATTCTTTTGTCTATTAATTAGGGATTGCAATTATTTTCATTATGATAATGAAAACAAAAAATTATGTTTTCTTTTTCATTATTGTAATAATGAAAACAAAGAATAATAACAAAAACAAATTTTAGTTTTCAAAATAATGGGAAAACACTGAAAAACTTGTTTTCCGCTACACCTTGTACCCCCAATGGAGGGCACTATGTGTACCAAATAGCGGAAGGATTGGATAAAGGGAACCAATTTTATAAGCAATTGAATGTTGTGATTTTAAGAAAAGCTCCATACACATTCCTGACTACAACTTCCAGTTTGCATGAAACCTGGGAAAGTTATGTCCCTTCCCAAGATTACCAATCCTGCCAAATCCCAAAAAGATTGGTCCTGAACTTATAAGACATTAACTTGAAAATGCATTTCTGGGAGTAACATTTTTATATTCCGTTCTGTTTACAAGACATTTGGCAGGAATGTAGCACACACCTTCCCTGTCATCTCTGCCAAACAACAGAACAATTTGATAAAGGGCCCCAGTTTTATAAGCAATTGAAGTTATCCCTTTGAAGACTATTATTCAGATAAATAGCATCCCAGCAATCAGGAGGCATGGTTTACACATCCAGGCTGGCCAATTATCATCACAATCACATCCTGCAGCACTGTGACAGAGGACATAAGAGAATCTTTATTGACTCTTTCCTAAACAGATGCTTCCGACTTCCCAGTAACAAGTGGGGGAGAGAAGTTGGGGTAGTCACAGCACAGAATGAGGATATTTGGTTGACATTTTTGCTGGTCAATTGTCATCACAAACAGATCTTATACCACAGTGACACGTAAGAGAATCCCTGGCATAGGCTCATTCTCTGCATATGCTATGCAGGCTTATAAAATTGTAACCCTTTATCACATCTTTCCTATATTTGGCAGAGATTATTCTGAAGGTGTGAGATAAAGCCCTGCCAAATTTCATGTACATTGGTTGGACTACAAAGATGTTACAGTCAGACATGCAGTTATAAGTTAATTGCTTTTACCACCAGGACTCTTTATCCAATCCTTCTGAAATTTGGCATAGGTAGTACTCTTCGGGAGGGGTATAAACTTACTAAGTGTCATCCACATTAGATGGGAGACAAAGACGTTACAGCTAGGAATGTATATGCAGATTTTTGCAAACTAACATAATTCAACGGATTATACAATTGGATTCCTTTATCCAATCCTTCTGACATTTGGTACACATAATGCCTTCCATTGTAGGTATACTCCCTTCACATTTCATCCAAATATACTGTAAAATAAAAAAAATACAACCACAAATGTGTTTTCCATTGAAATCAATGGAAAACGAAAGCAAAAATGAAATTTTGATATTTATGAAAATGAAAGATTTAAATAACAAAAATAAAAAACAAAAAAGAATAATGATGTGGATCCCAGGTGCGCACCTCTAGCATTAATGGTGTAAGTTTAGTAATCACTGGGTTAAAAGAATATGAAACTATGTTGGGAGGGGGCTTCAGGGAATTGAGTTTCAGCATGTGGAGCAGCGATAGACTGAGATGAAAAATTATTCTGCAGTCACACTGTGCGGTTGTGGCACTCCTGTGAGGAGAAGACACGGCTGGGGAAGGAGGTGGTGGTCATCATAACTTCTGGTGCGAACGGGGTTTTGCCGCGACAATACTCGCGAATAACCACTGTAATTAAAAAAATTAATACAGTTAATTTTGACAGTGGTCATTTGCAAGTATTGTCACAGCAAAACCCCGTTCACATTGGAAGTTGTGACAGCCTCTGCCTCCTTCCCCTGCCGCATCTTCTCGCGGGAGTACCACCACCACCACCACACCGCCCTACGGTGTGAATGTGGTATTAGTTTGGAGGGCAGAACAGCTACAGCCACTGTTCCAGTAAACTGGACAAGACTGAACTCTAGACTCTAAAAGAATATCAGATGTTGTGGTTCTAGCTGCTAAAATGAGTTGTAGTTCACTGGAGAAATTCAGCTATTCCCTCAGCTAACTGAAGTTTTGCTGAGGACCCTTTACCCGACATGTGCTGTGTCTTCCTTAGAAATGGGCAATATTCCTGTTGTTTATAGTATTCATCAACCACTTAGTAATGATGCTGAGTATTGTAGGCCAGCCAAGCCTAAGATCCTATTATTCTTTGACACGAAAGTTATATCCATTCTAAGACAAAAAGCTACTATAAGGTGATTAAAGTTCAAGTGATTTCATAGTCAAAGCACTTTATGCAGATAAAGCTTCTGTAAAATCATTTTCTCTGTCCTTCTGAAAAGATGCCCTATTGCATGTTTATTTTATTAAAGTTTAATAGCGTGTCCCTATTTCTATCCCCAAGTATGTCCCCATTTATAGCTTGCAAATGTTGCTAGACTCTGTATTTGGAACCAGAGAGGAGACTTGTTTGAAGACACTATGAAGCTGGCTAACATTTTGATAATGATCTTAGTGTTAAAAGTATTCCAGTTGTGAATCTGATGCTAGCTGCACCCACTACACCAGTTGACTACAAGAACTTCAGGAGGTATTGTTTGTGCTCCACATTCATTTGGAAAAAAAAGTTCTTCCAGAGTGGGGACTTTATGACAAGGTAAAGCTTGTAGACTTTTTTTTGATAAACCAATAGTTTCAGGTAAAACAAAGTGTTTAGTTCTCTTGTGAGGTTTCTATTTAATTTATTTATTTAATCAATTTAATTTATATAGTGCCAACAGTGGGTGTTTTCAAATAAGATGTTACCCTGCATGGCCATGTAGGAGCCATGGAGCTTGACCGCCCATCGTCAGGTGGAGCAGCCAGATGCGTGCTCCTGTGAGCCATGGAGCACCCACTCATGGCCACATACGGAGCACTGTCAGGAAACCTGGAGTGCTCCGTGCAGGGCCAGCCAAATGTATGGTGGCCACTTCCGTGACTGAGGTAGCCACGCTGGGAGCCACCCATTTGAAGCACTCCCCACTCACTCCACCCTTCCCCATCGTCTTGCTCATTTAAAAACACCCGATCTGTCTGGCACTGAACAGTTGTGATTAGAGAGAGACAGGTGCCTGCCCCAAGAGGTTTATAATCTAGGATGGAGAAGGGAAGGGAGACAGGGAAGAAGGCAAAGATAGGCGAGAGAGGCATTCATTCAATCAAGAAGTTGAGAAGTTGCAGGTTTACATTTGTAGCTTCGTTAGAAAGAGAGGAAAGTGATCACAGGAGGAGAGGTGAGTGGGATAACACAGTACAAGGAGTATGGGATTGAGGAGAATCTTGCTGGTATTAAAATAGATGCTATCCCTTGGGTCAAATTCTGTCTTCAGCTACATCACTGTAAGTCTGTTAAATCACTGTGATTGCATGGGTGCAACCAAGATGTATTCTTTCCCTTCTCAATAAAGTAATAAATAATAATCAGTCACAGGAATATATATATTCCTGTGACTGAATTAACTAAGAGAGTGCAGCTGTTGCTCAGGTAGCTCTTGTGGTGGAGTTCTTCAGGTAGGGACTGCTAGATCAGTAACGCAGAAGAGATTTGCATATTGGTCATATAAAGAACATTTCTTTGAGACCTGAAAAGGGAACTGCCATCGTGGGTCAGTAGTTATGCTTTGGGGCAGCTACACTAAGAGTCCTGAGTTCTATTCCTCCCTGTGTGCCCATGTCATCTGGCTTATAAAATGAGTGGCATTTTTACACATACGTATACACACACCCTTACTCTTCCTCATTTTGAAGATGGAACAGATATTCGACCAAAGCAGGGATGAAGAGCGGTTTGTACCCATGGCAGCAGTCACAACGCAACACAGGTGAAATTAACAGGCATAATATTTGCCACAGACATTCATTTCAGTTTTGTGTGCAATACCTGTTTTTCAGTGAGCTGCTGCTTTTCTGCAGTTGTCAACAAAGACAGGAAGCAATTTGTCTTTGCAAGTTGAGGCATTGTATATATTTCACATGCATCCTTTAACATTTATGTTTCATAGAATCGCACAGCAGAAGAAAAAGGCATAATATTCTCTATCTAACTATTATTTTCATGTGTGGGATTTCATGAAGCCTACGTGTGGAAGCCTTTTTGTACCAGGATTCTCTTCTGTAGTAATAAAGGTCTCAGATAGTTATATTTTGTTCCCATCAAGTTGGCCGTTTAAAAAAAAGAAAAGAAAAAAAGTTTAAAGTGGAAAGTCTTGTATTTGATTTCTGTTTTGCTCTGAATGTTAAGCCACTGGCCTCGCCTGTAACATGTGACTTTTTAGTCATAGAGAAAGAGGGGGCTTCTTCCAGCTTTTCTGATATTAATAAATTTTCCATTGCAGCGGAAGTGTTTGACATAGCCAGTATTTTAAAAAGAGTTATATGTCTTTTGAAAAGGAGAGTCTGGATTCTTGGGTTGAATTCCCAACTCAGTCACTGTTTTACTCTGCAATTTTATATATAAGTCACTCAGTTTCTCCATAACTCAATTTCTCCATCTGTAAATTGGAGTGAAAAACTATTTCATTGAGGGCAATGTGGGCAATAAGTTAACTTATTTTTGTAAAGTGGTTTTGGAGTCTCCTATGACAGATTATATACATTGGCAATAATGACAATAGTCTGGCACAATGAGAACGTAAGATTTGTTGAAACTAGAGTTCTTACCGGGTAACAGTAAACATGACAGTAACCCACTCTGGCCTGTGGACCAATGACACATTTGTTGACAAGCCCCCAGATGTTTGCCCGGACTTGACCCCCATGTGGCTAGCTGGGGCTTTCACCTCAGCAAATAGCCAATGTCACAGCCTGGGCTACTGCCTGCCCAATCAGGGCAAAGTGGACCAGAGTGCGTTTGCATGTCTGTTACCACCGGCCTGGATTGGGTCTGCCATTGCCAGCTGCCATGGCTGCCTGTCGTGGCGGGAGGTGGAGGGTTGGGCAGGGCTGGGCCTGGTCGCACATTTGTGTGTCTTCCCACAGTTCACACACACCCTGGACCCCAGCCATATGAACATTTGTTCCGTGGCCTGACCTGGTCCGGTCCGTGTCTACAGCAGCTTCCTGATCTGAACTGGGCCAGGTTTCCGTCGCAGTGCAGTCACGTTTGGTTTTACCCACTGCCTTTTGTTTTGACAGCTGGCATGGTAATAGCTGACATCGCTTTTGGTTTTAGATAGGACAGTGAATATTATATTTTTACATTAGATTTTTAAAGTGGTGACGTAGATTGATGTAGAGGTTGGTACAGAGTCTGGGAGGATGATGCGAAAACCACTTTTTCTGGAGTAGTTCCATAGAGGCTTCAATGAGACTACTCCAGACAAAATGATTTTTGGATTATGGTCAGAAGCTCTTATTTCCATCTCTGCTGCTGACTTTTTGTAGACTTTCTACATCAGTTTTTCCAAATCTAAGTCTGGGATAACAATAATGGCTACCTGTCTTCTGAAAGTGTTGTGAGGGCTGATCAATTAACTACTCTTTGTCCCATGCTTTAAGGATAAAAAATGTGGTAGAAGTATGAAGTTGTATAATTTTAATTATTTAAAATACCAGTACAGAATATGTTCAGAAAAATGTCTATTTCTGAAGTTATAAAATGTTTGCCCTTATCTCATTTTAGCTAGTTCCTCTCACACAAAAAAAGTACAAGTCTCCAAGTCATCTTCTTCATCATCTCCATCAACTGCTTCATCTCATTCCAAAACCTCCAAGGAGCCAGCATCTAGCAAAACAGGCTCATCAGGGACTCCTAAGGGCAAGAAAAAACCTGAGAAACAGTCAGCCCCACGGAAGCCTGTAGATGGGACCGCTGCTTCTGCCACAGACACAGTGGCAGACCATTCAGAAGCAAAGGTGGAAAACTCTAAACCAGAGAATCCTCCCCAAATAATTCCTGAAGTGCCAGACTCAGACCAGCAAAGCGAGTTCATTGTTCCTCCTCCTCCTCCTCCTGGTCCTCCTCCCCCTCCACCTGTTCCTTCCCCTTCTACATGCAGCGAGTCTCCTGTCTCCTCAGATGCACAAGATGTAGCAATTAGCATTGCAGAAGGCTCGTCTGTCCCTGGCACCGATTCTAATCCACCTCTCCAGACTGAATGTGAAATGGACAACAATGACACATTAAGCAATGCAGTCTTAGACAATAACCTGGATGTTAGTGGAGAAAACACAGAAAGGTAAGACTGGACTACCATTTACAAATAATATACAGCTTTAGAGATGGGAATTTCAGTTTCGGATTAATCCGTAACTGCCTGGAATTAGCCATTTACAGATTAATCCAAACCAACCCATAATTTAAGGTTCCCAGTTACGGATCTGGGTTTTGGATCTGTATTTCCCCCTGCTCATCCAATTTACCAGCCTCGGAAAGCTTGATGGAAGCACCGCCACTTTTGTGGAGGCTCTGGCAAACTCCATTACCTTGGCGTCCTCTCTGCTCCTTATCGTGCATGTGCAAAATAGCCACTGGGGCCGTTTTGCACATGCACAAAAAGGCTGATACCTTTAACTGAAATGGCGGCAACAACATTTTGGCCACAACCATTTTGGTTAGGGGTGGTGGCCATTTTGCGCATTCACAATAAGCAGGGAAGACACCATGGTGAGGGAGCCTGCCGTAGCTCCCACAACAACAGCAGTGCTTCAGTTAAGCCCTTGTATACCAGTAAGCAACACCATAGGACCCCTATAAACAGATCTGGGTTTTCAAAAGAACCGAACAAACAAACAAAAATGGTAACAAAATCCCACCCCTATGCAGCTCACTGGGATTACTTTGAGATGGTGAGACTATTAAGGTAAAATAAGCCAATCTTTGAATAATACACAATGACCCAAAACGCAAATCAAACCTTTAAATTTCAAAAAGTTTAGTTAACTTTTCATTATTGTTCACTTGATTTCCCTTTGCAATTCTGTGTTCTAATTAGGATTAAAGCAGAAAGGTCAAAACACCATGAAAAACCTCCATCCTGTCAGTAGAGCTTTTTTGTATAATAATCAGAATGGCATTTGCAGGACCGTGTCTATCTTATTCTTTGTAAAGCACCAGGTACATCGCTTGCGCTATATAAATGCTTATAATAATAATAATAATAATAATATCACCACTAATTTTCTTCCTTTTTTAAATACAGAATTGGAAAATACCCCAAGCAACTCATAATCTTTTGTGACTAATAAATTTAGTATTTGAAAATATTTTTTAAATGTACACTCTTCGTTAGGAATGTCAGAACACGTTAATAAATTATCACAACATTCCTGTGAAGTAGGTATTATTGCACTCATATTTACAAGTGGGTCAACTAAGGTACAAAGGTCAGGTATCGAGCCCAGAGTTGCAATGCTAGCTAAGTATATAGATGTATATGTATGAAATAGCTAATGTCCAGCACCAGTAACTCTGCTAATTTCCTCCTCCAAAGTAGAAAACTAGTGCACCAAGTTTCTAATGGGACTCCAGACTAAACAGTATTTTGATTGGTTCTAAGACAGGGCCAGATCCAGGAAAGTGCAGACTGTGTGATTGTATAGGGACTGGCCCATATGTTGGGGGAGACCTCCAATGCATGCAGTCCATGAACAAAGTTGAAATGACGAGTGTGAGAAGCCTCAAACGTGGGGAGGCCTGGCCTGGCCTGGCCTATAGAGGGCCCATGGCAATTTGTAAGGGAGCCTCCAGCATATGGGGCCCATGAATAAACCAGAAGTTTCATATGTGCAACAGAGGTCTGCAGTGCAGGGAGCCCTGTCCTCTGAAGGGATGTTGTGCTTAAATGAAAATTAAAAAATAATAATGGTAGCAGTCTATGGGGTGAGTCAGTATGTGTTCATCAAATATTGCTGTGTCAGCAGGAGGCCCATGCCATCACTTTATCACACAGGGCCCCAACTTCCCTGTATCCAGCATTGTTCGAAGGAGAAATATATGTTAATAGGCAAGTGATTTGTAAAATGAAGGACTGGTTTGTGGCTGGCCACAAAGGGAGAAAGGCCTGGCTATGTGCCTAAACATGTACAATTGTTCTTTGGAAAGATGGAGGTAATTGCCTACATTTATGACTCATGGTGTAGCTAATGTTAATGGTTGGAGATATCAGAGCTGCAGTGAAGGGATGAAAGGGTGCTGCCATCTCCATGCTGTTCAACAGCAAAACTCCCCCCCAAATGCCTGATCTTCAATTTGCAGGAGCACCTGCCTAATCTGGTCTGCTCACAGCAGCCCGAACCGCAACCCTGGTCTCTCCCTAAGCAGAAGGCACTACAGACTGGCAAGGCATACTGATATATGTTGTGGCATATGTGTGAAATCCTAACTAAAGGATTGGACACACATGCCACTCCACATCCTTGCTATGGGTGGATACCTAGAGATGGCTCACATGTTCGTACATGCTGATAACATATAGGTGATCTCCCTGTATGTTTCTGTGGTGCTTTCATTAAGGCTACCGTGTCTTTTTGTATTAACAGTTCAGTTACCAAAGAAGACCAGGAAAAAGAAAGTCTTAACCTCGCAAGTCCTGAACCGACAGATGAACCTTCGGAAGTTGTGATCACTACAGAAAGTGAGAACAACAAAGAAAATCACACCAGTGACTCTGATTCAGATGGGCCAATACTCTACACTGACGATGATGATGACGACGACGACGGTGATGCAAATGCTGAAAGTAAGATTTCTTAAACTGGGAAGTGGGTTACAGAGACTCTCATTTTTTATGATGGACAAAAAAGAACAAATAGTTTTAACTACTTTCTGAGAGGAATTAATTTTTCTGGTTTGGGATTTCTGAGTCATATTTATTTATGTATTTATTTATTTATTTATTTAAAATGTATATCCCAGTCCTCCTGCCCATATGTATATCATGACATGGTGGATAGACATGGTGTATTTAGTTTTGAAATTTTGTGCAGGCAATCTATTCTCTGAATGCTCAAGAGGCATCTGATTCATATTTTTAATTAGCATGCTCCATTTGGAGGGTATTAATGGAGGGAAATGGCAGTTTCATGTATCTCAGAGGTTGCATGTCTCGTATGTTTCATCACTGGTCCAAAATACAACCCAAAACGTTTAGCTTGAGAATACTTACAAGGCACAGGAGATTGAACACTTTTGTTTAAATACAGTCCAAGTTGGCAGTAATTGATGATCAATAACATTACAGAAGTGTGTGTGTGGAATGACAAAAAACAAACAAACCACAGGAGAGGAAATGGAATAACAGGGAGGGAGGCTATCGGGAGTCAAAGGATAGGGAGTCAGCTATGGTAAGTGGGTAACGATAGGACTGCTCCCCCTGGTATCCCATCAGTCTTCTGAATCAGTTATTTCATTCAGAATCTTGTTATTGTAACTATTTCTAATTCCTCCTGTCATTCCACTCACTTACTTGATCCTGCACATTCTTTGTATTTTTCCCTGTCATTCCAGTCATTCCACTTACTGCATCTGGTGCCTTCCTCATCATTTTGCATTTTCTTGCCTTCCCCATGTACTCCTAAAGATGCAACTGTGTTGTATAATTTCACAATCACTTAATTGTATAGTGGCCATTCCATTTTATTAATTTCAATGCATACCCAACTTAGTTTTAATTAAACGTTTGTATACATCTCTGCCCAGCTTCACTGTGCTCTGGGCGGGCAGTGGAGACTAGTGAGTAAGAGGGATGGTTGTGAGCCATTAGTCAGCTGTCCCAGTCTTGCCAACTGAAATGAAAGGATAGAGGGAAAGGAGGGGGTGAGGGGCCAGCTCACGCCCTCCTGTCCCCAGCTTCAGTGTTGCCCCCAACCTTCAAAGAGGAAGAGGAGTGGGGCTGAAAGACAAAGGCAAAGTGTGGGTGTATGGAGCCTAAGTTGTATGTGAGCACAATATGTGAGACTGTACAATGTCTTTACTGCTAACATGGCATAGAAGTAAAGGCAGGAGCCTTAACTTGCAATTTCTATGCTTTTTAGTGCATGATTGAATTTGCAAGAGCCTTACATCGTCTTGTAAACCAGGCGTTTTTTGACTATGGGATATCCAAGTTGTTTGTTAAATACAATTCAAAGGAAAAAATTTGCCCCGCTGGCGCAGTAGGTTTAAGCATTGCAAACTTCCAAGAACTTCTCTCTGTGATCTTTCTAGCTCATGGCTTGTACAGGAGTCTTCCACTCCCCACAGTCAGAGTTCTTCTTCTTGTGCAACACTGGCCATTCTGCTTTCTCGGACCTCCCCCTGTACAGGACCGCCTGGCTAGTTCACTCCTTGTACACGGCTCCCTGACTCTGTTGTGCCCATGTACAGGACTCTCTCCAGCTGGCTTAATGCTGCCCATCCTGCAGCTCTCCCCCAGTACAAAGCTCTCTTACTCAGTTCTCCTCTGTCCAGGCTTCTCCCCTGGCACAATTATGGCCATTATTCTGCAGCTCTCCATCTCTACAAGACTCCCCACACTTTACTCCCCCTTGAACAGGGCTCCCTTTCTTGCATAATGCTGCCCACTCTGCAGACCTACCCCCTGTACTGGGTTCCATATTCTGTATCCCCAATAAAGCTCTTCCCTGTAAAGTGCCCCCCCCCCCGCAGAATGGCTTCCACTGTGGAAGCTATTTACAGAGGCTCTGCCCCTACTCTTTCCCCTTAATGTCTCCCCCCTCCCCTTGTGTATGCTCCTCCCTCCCTGCTCCCCCATAAGATTTCCCTCCCTGAACTGAGGCTCGCTCTTAGAGTCCAACCAAGAGGAGTACACTTGTCACTCTGCCCCACAGGGCTGCTCTGCACAGGACCCCACCATCTCCCTGCCCCCCTCCTACAGAACACCCACTGTATCAGCCCAGAGCACGCGCTTACCCCTCATTCCTTAGTGGGGTTGGGAAAGTCGGAGGGAGAAGCACTGAAAGAAGATAGATTCCATCCCACCTGTAGCTTCCTGTCCCTGTCTCAGGATAAACCTCTTGCCCCTGGGACCATCCGAGGCAAACTTCAGTGCTCCAGCCCCAGCCATGCTCCTCAAATGGGGCGCCCCAGTGGAGCCGCAGCCCAGACACCCCATGTTTTGGAGGGGGAAGGGCTGTCACTGAAACCCATGTGCTCTGTGGTTCTGGGCGGGTTTAGGGGGCAAGATCAGCCACCCCAAACATCACTGCAGGATTAGCTAGCTCTGTTGTTTAGCCATCTGGCCCTCAAGCCAAGGCGCCTGCCTGAGTCCCTGGCCCTCAAGCCAAGGCGCCTGCTGTTCGGGATCAGATCAAAATGACCTTCAGTTGTCTGCCTTCCCACAGACCTTGCCTCTCCCTACCTGATCAGCTCTAAACATGGCTGACCAGTCAGTCACTCACACTGCCCCCTGGGAGTTGCAGTTCCCTCTCTTTCCCCATTGATAGGTCCTAGCAAACAGTGCCTGCTGGGAGTTGTAGTCCCCAGTATTCAAGACTGTTTGCTTTTAAACAGTCTCTGCATTACACATAGAATGTTTGCAAGCACTCCACGCTCAGGATGGTCTCCATAGGCTAACATTGAATTTTCAAGATGACATAACTTAAAAATTACTAACCAGATTTACAAAAAATAAACCAAAGGCACACCCCACCAGCCTCCTTGAATTTTCTAAAAGGCTTACACCTCCTCCCAACCAACACAAAAACCCCTTACCCTGCCAAGATCAAGACGGTCTAACTTTTTAAAAAACAGACTTTCAAAGTGTAGTTTTCAAACTGCGATATCTCAGCTGTTATCCAACCGATTCGGCTGCAATTTGAATAGCATAAACCGTTTACTCCAGTATTCCACAAAGTTCACGATCCTAACTTTAATCGTGCTAATTTTATAGCAAATAGAATGTTGGGGCTTTATAATGTAGGGTGTAACACACCTTAACTATTAGAGCGCTCCCACGCTCTAATAATACAGGTGCTTCAATGGTTCCTACCACTATAGAATCTGTGTGTCTCTCAACAGCGTATTGAGTGATATAACTAATATCGGCCACATGGCTCCTTGTCTCTCGCATCCTGTCCCCAGGGACACATTGCATGTATATTAGAAAACCCTAAACGGTCTAGACCCCACTTACCTGCGGGACTGCCTCACTGCCCGGGTCCTCGATTGGCCCCTGCAGTATGCTGGGAGAGTGCCCTCCTTGAGGTCCCCTGGGTGGTGATCATGGAGAGGGTATTCTTGGTGGCTGCTCTGAGGCTGAGGACTCCCTCCCAGTAGAGATTTGTCTGTCCCCGATCTTCCCTCCTTCCGTCAACAGTGAAAGACTTGGCTGTTCTGCCAGGCTTTTGGTTGGGGAGATGGGTAGTGGGAGGGCGGGTTGGAATGGATGAGATATATCTTTTAGCTCCAGCAAGTGTTTTTATATTGTTGTGTTTTTGTGTCTTTTTATATTTATTATTATATTTTGTTAGCCGCCCCAAGCTGCCTGAGGCAGGATGAGTGTGGGGTATAAATGTTCTGAATAAATAAATAAATTATATGGAAGATCTTTAGACTTTTTTAAATGCTTTTTTGTTGAGGGGAAGAATATTTTCAGACTGCTAAGATTTCTTATTAGTGAAGGAAGGGTCAAAGAAGCATGTTTTGCGCTTGGAACAAAGGAGATTTTGAACGGTTCTTTATCCTCCCCCACTCTTACATTTCTCCCCTTATCTCCGTCCAAAACTCTGCTGCCAGGGTCATCCACTTCGTCCATCGCTTCGACCACGTGCAGCCCCTCTCCTCTCTTCACTGGCTCCCCCTTCCTGAACGAATCCTGCACAAGCTTAGTCTTCACCTATAAAGCTCTTCACAACCTTGCTCTCCCTCTGTCCCCTCTCTCACCCTCCCACGCCTCCCCTGCTC
>QEPC01001533.1:2819193-2837190 GCA_003113815.1 Sphenodon punctatus
CCCTTGGTTGCCCTTACCCTTTTCCTGGGTGCCTCCTGCGGGCCCGTTCCGGCCGCTGTCCCCGGGGCGCCGCGACCCGGCTGCAGCTGTGGGTGTTGTGCCCGGGCCGCCTCCCTGGTTGGGTGCACCCGTGTGCCCCCTTCCTGCGCCTGTGCCACCTGCATCGCTGGGCCTGCCTCCACCTCCTCCGCCTCCTGGCCCGCCACTGTCGCTGTCTGTGCCTCCGCTCTCTTCCGCCTCCCTCCTCGCGCGCGCCGTACAGACGTTCAGGGCCCTTTGGCCCCACGGGGGGGTTGAGCGTGGTTCACTGTGGTTGAGCGTGATCTCGTAACATCTGAAATCACCCTATGTTTAGGTAACTAAATATCAATTTTGGTTTAAATAACCAGACTTCACATATAAAATGCCCTCTAAGAAAACTATTTATTTTACTGTGTTAAGAAGAATTTTTAAAATGGAAAGAAGCTATAAATGGATAACAGTAACAACTTACAATTGCACAGTTACAATGCAGCGCTGGTTGCAGTACAATATATTTGAAGTACAATAAAGTCTTTTGTACACTCTCTTTCATTTAAATTGTATCCTTAAATGCTGTCTCAGGAGCCTGACTCTCAAAAAGTCAGGCATGTTGTCCAAAAACATGCATACAGTTGCATAGCTAACCCTTATGTAGAATTTTGGGGTAGTTTTGTACCCCAGATGTGTGTATACTGCAATAACTCACAAATTATTGGCTCTCGACTTGGTCCTTTTAGGACATTGTCACCTGTTCCCAGGGGCACAACATACCCAAAGGGCAGTGAGATACCGTTAACCATTTCTTTCCTGTGAACAAAAAGAGGCTTTGGCGTAGGTTTGTGCCCCACACACAATGGAAATTTCCATATGGGGTACAGGTACACCCCAGGGAGTACTAATGTCGGGATAAATGGAACCCGATTGGAACCCAGCTTCCATTTTCTGTGAGAACAGAAGCCAGGATATGTCATAGTACACACACAAACCCATCCCCCTGCAGAGAGAGAGCGAGCCATACACACAGAGCCATACAGTCTTCTCCAGCCAATCAGTGTGCATATGTTACAACAGAAGCCACACCCACAAGCCCATCCCTCAGCAGACACACAGTCTTCCACACTGTCGTTCCACTGGCTGTGTGTCTCTTGAGCGGTATATTTGTACTCCGTATGCCTTTAGGTCATCATGGCTGAGATTCCTTTCAATGGGCCAAAATGGTCTCTTTTTAAATGCAAATAACTACATTTTGGGGGGTGCATTTTTCAAAACTGCTGCCAGTTTGCAAATACATTGATTTCAAAGACATAGCTAATGTTGCTTGAACCTTTTTGTGTTACTTTTTAAAATAAAATGAATAGTTTTGAAATAAATTGTCATCGTTTACTGAATCTGCATTGGGGTACAAATATACTCCACAAGTCTACGAACGTTGGTCTTTTCACAGGAATGCACTAGGGCTAATTTGTAAACAAAGCTAAGATTATTTTAGGCACATACAAGGTATCGCTGGAGAAGTCTGAATAGCCAAATGTGCATTTAATTCAAGAGATACCTGCTCAATATCCAGTTTACATGCACAGCTATAGTGTATATGCAAAAAATCCAGATCTGAGCATTTGGAAAGTCAAACAGATTAGGCCCATCTGTGAAAAGGGACAACATTGAACATTTGGTTTGAAATACGGATTAACATTCAACATTTGGAATTATTTGAGGGTGTAAACAAGCATGTGGACAGGGGAGACCCAGCAGATATAGTGTACCTGGATTTCCAGAAAGCATTTGATAAGGTCCCACATAAACAACTCTTGAGAAAATCATGGAATATTAGGTAGTATTTTTTATTTATTTATTTATTTAAAATTTATATCTCGCCCTTCCTGCCCACAGGGAAGCCCAGGGCAATGAGCAACACTCTGTAAAAAAATGTTTTAAAACAATTTAAAAATACAATACAATGTGGGGAAACCCCTCACCCCTACCCCTCGTCAAAAGCCTGACGGAACAGCCATGTATGTTTTACATACATGCCGAAACAGCAGGAGAGTGGGAGCCAACTGAGCCTCCACCGGGAGCGAATTCCACATCACAGGAGCGGCCACCAATGGATTAGTAACTGGGACTAAATGGCCAGTTTTCACAATGGAGGGATGTAAAAAGTGGTGTGCCCTAAGGATCTGTACTGGGACCAGATCTTTTCAATGTATTCATTAATGATCTGGAAAAGGGTGTTAAGAGTGAGGTGATCAAGTTTGCAGATGACACCAAGTTATTCAGAGTAGTCAGAACACGAGCAGACTGTGAGGAGCTGCAGCAAGATCTTACAAGACAGGGTGCCTGGGCATCTAAATGGCAGATGAGATTTAATGTGGACAAGTGCAAAGTGATGCACATTGGGAAAAATAGTCCAAATTATGAGTACACAATGCTGGGTACTAAGCTAGGAGTTACCACTCAGGAAAAGGATCTGGGAGTGATTATGGATAATACACTGAAATCCTCAGCCCAGTGTGCCACAGCGGTCAAAAAAGTAAATAGAACGTTAGGAATTATTCACAAGGGAATAGAGAATAAAACTGAGGATGTCATAATGTCTCTATACAAATCAATGGTGCAACTGCACCTGGAATATTGTGTGCACTTCTGGTCGCCCCATCTCAAAAAAGACATAGCAGAACTAGAAAAGGTACAGCGAAGGGCAACAAAAATGATCCAGGTTATGGAACAGCACCCGTATGAGGAGAGGCTTGATAGATTGGGGCTCTTTATCTTGGAAAAGTGACGGCTGAAAGGAGATATGATAGAGGTCTATAAAATCATGAGTGGTGTGAAACTTGTTAGCAGGGAACGGTTATTTACCCTCTCAACTAGTACTAAAACTAGGGGACACTCCATGAAACTCACAGGTGGCAGACAAAAGAAAGTATTTTTTCACTCAGCATACAATTAGGTTGTGGAATTTACTGCCAGGAGAGGTGGTCCAGGCCAGCAGTATAGCTGAGTTTAAAAGAGGTTTGGACAAGTTTCTGGAAGCTAGTTCCATTAGCAGCTATTAGCCAGATAGGATTGGGGAACAAAGCCCTTTACTGTCGGGAGCCTGGGGATGACCCACAGGGAATGGATAGCATGGTGACCTGTTGGGTGCTTCTCCCAGGCCCCCGTGACTGGACACTGTCGGAGAAAAGGATGCTGGGCTCGATGAACCGTTGGTCTGACCCAGTATGGCACTTCTTATGTTAACGCCATTACATTACAGACTTTTTATAAGTGTAAAGTGGCTAAACAAGACCTTTAATTTGTCCTCGCAGGAGACTAAGTCAGAGACCTACCACTGAAGAGCTAGAGCAAAGGAACATCCTGAAACGTAAGTATTCAAGCATAGACTGCTCCCATGTATTCATATTTTTAAGGAACTCGCAGATGCAAATATAATATATATTTTGACTGTCCCCCCCCTCATCTTTGCATGCTGCTTATCTGCCCACATTGTAAGGTCCTTGGGGGCACAGTCAGCATCTTCCTTTGAAAGTACTCAGTGTCTTGTATATTGTGATAGCATTACCAATGGGTTAGCCCAATGGGAAGCTCTTACTCTCTTGGCAGCAGAACAAAAGACCTGTTGTGTGTAAAACTCACACTCTCACAAATACAACTTTTCTGCATTTATGTAGAAAATACAGAACGTATAATTCTGAATTTACATGCATGTACTTAGCTGTTGCATGCCTAGAATCTATCAGGTTGTCCAGCAAAAGGTTTACTATCTAGAGCAATTAGGCCTTGCTCTGTAGCAGCTGTGCTTTTATGTTTGGAGTACATGCACTACTCTATAGCAAATTTGCAAAGCAACCGTTGGTGTGAAAAGATAACTGCTTGTGTGGAAGAGATGTATCAGTGAAAAAGAGTAGAAGAAAAATTCTCTGTTTATTTTGCAAGTTGGAAGCTCCTCCTTTTATCACTCATTTTGCTGTTTCCCCAGGGCATTTAATTAAATTTTCCTAGAGTATGTTTGCTGTCCTGGGCTGCATACCCCAAATGCTCAAAAATCATGAACCAGACCATGCAAAATTATGAGATTGGCTTAAAAACATGAGATTGTGACAAGCTACTAAATTTTGGGTTCTTTCTGTTTCATTTTGGTTTCTGAACTCTAAGGATTTACTGCAGTAGCATTTAAAAGATTTTCTCTCCAATCACAAGGGCTAGAAAGTTACTTTCTAATGAAAACTGAGCTTATAGTTTTATCATGATCCTTGCAATTTTAGTCTTTAAGAAACTTACAACTCTAAAATTTGTGATAAAATCATGAAAGCTACAGCCCAGGTGGGGAGGAAAACATTTTTTTAATATTAGGAAAACATAATTGTAAGACAAGAAAAAAATGTCAACAGGAGTCAGGACACATGCAGTACACCTGAAATTAATTGAATTCCTGATTATCTTTTTTACCTTAAATTACCTAAAGCTGCTGGTGGTTTTCAACCTGATCTCATATGTAAAAGGTTTATGCAATTATTGTGTGTATGTTCCCCTTAACTTTTCTTTATCCCACAGGCTATTTGCAGCCAAATTTGGACGAGTGTCAGAAGTAGAGTAAATAAGGCCCCAAATTTCATAACAATAGGTGCACCCAGAGAGGGTTATTCATACAAGGTTCTTGCTGCATAGGAGTACCTGTTTAAAGGCAAAATGATAGTATTGCTAGTTTTGTCAGTGTCCTTAGCTTATTATCAATGCATGTTTTCCTTTGTTCTCCCAGCTCTTACTCCAAGTATATTATTATTTATGGACGGATAATTTAGAAAGGTTTACATCTCTCATGTTTCCCTGAGTTATGTGTAGTATTTGAGTAAGTTGAAATTTCTTTCATAAAGCTTCCTTCCTGTTGACTTGAAATGTTTTGGAGGACTTCGTTAGTATAGTACTGCACATAAGCTAATCAGCAGTACAATGCAAAGAAGTCTGTGATCTGATTTATTTTGAGGGGTGTGCACCTGGGATAATGAAGTGATTCTAAGATGCTCCAAACCTGAATTGAATCACATTTTTCCCTGAGGTTCATTCAGGGGCATAGCTAGGCTGAAATGGGGCCTGGTAAAGAATGGGGCCTCTTTGCCCTCCCACAAGTAGCAAGGGATAGATAGAGCTGCACCAAGGAATGTGCTCCCACCCCTGTCCCAGGCTCATGGGACCCAATGCAGCTGCACCGCCTGTACTGTGTCAGCTGTGCCAGGGGCTGTGGTAAGCCCAGACCTATATCCTAATTATAGGTCTCCTGACTAGGCAAGGGGATGGGGGTCTTCCTAAGAAGCGGCCCTCCCAAGGCTCCCGGCCAGCCTTGGCGTCACCCCCACATGCATGCACACCCAAAGGTTGTGGACGTCCCTGACTCCCGGTGAAGTCGCCCAGAGTGTCAATAACCCCACCAGGAGACACTTATTCGCTGTCACCACGACCAGCACTCCACCCCTGCCCACTCTGAAAACTTCCTCCTTGGTGGTGCTCTTTGCTAGCGGCCTGAGTGCCACTAGAAAATGTTCAGAGTTGGTGTGCAGAGTGTTCACCCCACTCCCGCCCTCACCCACTCTGAAAATTTCCTAGTGAGCCTCAGGCACTTACAGAAGGCCCATTAGCTCATGGTAGCTACCCCACGGAGCTACTTGGGTACAGTACTTTTTGCAGTTGCACTTCCATCCAAAGCAAGAAATAAGTCACAAGATTCTGTTTCTTACACAATTTACATCAAAACTAGAAATCCTTTGTCAGAGCATGATCACATGAGATTCCAACCAGACTTGCAGAGGAAAAATATTTTAGACCAGCAGCCAGAGTTCTGTACCCTTCCATATGAAAATGAAGAAGTTTATAATAATATTGTAAGTAGTGACTTCGATAACTTTAAGATAAAGACTTCTACTTTGTAACGGGCTGGCTTTTTGTGCACCGTGTACACCCTTAAATCAATGGGATTGCATAACAGCAAGGAACTTATGGGTTTTTTTCAACTTTTACAAAGATTCCTGTTTACAGTCATTTCATGGGACAGGCAGGGAGGCTACCACTCCTTGGGTAGCTTTACTCCTCCCTGGGCAGCCAGGCCACGCAATGCAGTGGCTCGTGTGCCCAGCCCCCACCAGGGTGTGGCAGGAAGCTGTCTGCTACACGATGCAACCTTGACAAAAATCTGAGGATGCATCACGAAGCAGCCTTACCTCTCATGGATAAGGCTGCTCAGGGCGGGGCTGCTCATGTGCCCAGCTGCACTTGCCCCGCTGGGGCGGTGAGCAATGGGCGCTGTCACCTGTCATGCGTGGCCACGTCATGGGCAGGGGTGGGATTTTGGTCCGGCCAGGGGCGGGAGAGAGGGGCAGGCACACGCTTTTGTAGCCAGCGCTGCAGCCTGCCCCAGCCATAGTGGCAACTCCAGCAGCGGCAGGCTGGCCCGGCGTCCCTGCGACCGTGGGCCCAGCTCCCAGCACTGGCCCTGCAGTGCAGTGTGGCAGCGGTGATTGCCCGTCACGAGGCCGCACAGGGATTGGGCCCTCGCAGCTCGTGTGACTACACCCATTGCACATTTCTGTAGCCGCAGAGACTAGGTCTTGGGTTTCTGTGCCTGCCCTTTTGCCAGGACAGGCTTTTTATTTATTTATTTCTTATTTGTTTGAATTTATATGCCACCCATCCCAGAGGCTAGGCTTACTATAAAAACATTGAAAATAGGGGAAAAAAACAAAAACACCCACCCAATCCCCTCTCACAACCCTACCCCAAAACCATACATAACCTCACCCCAATCCCTGCCTACCAAATGCCTTTTCAAATAAAAAAAAGCCTTACACAGCCTCTGGAAGACACTCAGGTCCAGGTTCCCGCCAGGGGAAGGGAGCTCCAAAGCACTGGGGCAGCAACTGAAAATGCCCCCCCCCCCCATGTGAACCCTCGTCCTATGAGCAAAGCAAACAAACTGTAGGCGCACTCAACCGATCGCAGGGGCCGCAGTGGAGCATGGAAGGATATGTGGCGCCCAGACATGAAACATTTAGAGACATGATGTAGGTCTTGGTGCCAGCTAAGTAATATTGACTTATCTTTGTATGTAAAAGCAACACATGAAATCGGTCTTTTGCCTTCCACACTTTTTCAGGGTGCGACGTCTTTCTTTGTCTTTTTGCCTAGTAAGCTTGCAGGGTACTCTAAACCTAGCTAATCCCCATAGGGTCACAGTGGAAAGTTCAGTTTTACACTCCTGGATTTCTTCAGAGTAGGCCTAGTGCGGACAGTTGCTCTCTTCTTTTTTATTTTCTGCTATCAATTAAATAATTCAGAAGATGTAATGGCAAAAAATGCCATTAATTGCTGTAGATATTTTTAAAAACGTATTATAAGTGAATTATATCTTAAATTTAATACCAATTTTAAACTGTTCTAATCTAGGACCAAATTTTATCTTGGATTGTGCTGCGTTACTAAATCTTGGTGCCAGCATTCAGAATGTGTTCCTCTTGTTTTATCCAGTTGACAAATCAGAAATAGCTCTTTGAAGTATTTGCTGTTTCTGTTCTTATTATTATTTGAGCTACCATAGTTAGCCATGAACAGACGGGCAAATTACAAAGAATTATTAATGGCCAATCCCTGGAAGAAACATACATTGTTAAATATTTTCCAGGAACCATTAAATGTGAGAAATTAGCAATCTGATAATGGACATCTCGAGCAAAAACAAGTACTTCTGTGCAGCAACCCCCCAAATTAATGAACCCTGGTTTCCTATGGATTGTGTTCCAAGACTGGTTGGCTGGTTAATTGAATTTTACAAAGATATTCTTTTACAGGTGACTTCATTTATAACAGGTCATGAAAAATGCAATGGATTTCAAATGAATTAAGTTTTATTCTTGTTCTCAAACTGGTTTAAAAAAATGCATTCTTACAAAATTTCAGGACCCTATTCATCTTTGGGCCCTCTGCCAAATTTGGTTCACATTGGCATGAGAAGCTGAAAGTTATTAAGTGGGGGACAATGCTTAACATAAATTAATGGTATTTTGAGGAACACAAAAGGAACCATATCTCCCTTCTAAGTGCACCTATTGTTTGGAAACTTTGAGCCCCTACTTACCTTTGGGCCTTGTGCCCCTCTCTTGCATTTGCTTGAAATTGGCTTGCAGGGTCAAAAGTTATTTTACACACACACACAGGACCCCCCCACCCCCCATCTTTCTTTCCATAGTAAACAACTAAAAATAGGCTGCATTAATTAGATAAGTTATTCACTGCAAATTTATTTGCATAACTCTGTAGCCAAAAACTGATTCCCCGAATAGGACCTTGTGAGTCAAGAGAGCAGCATTATTGATTCCTTGGCAGAGAGGTGGACCAGCCATGCAGCATCTTTTAGGTTTGGGATGGGGAACCTCAGGCTGGGAGGCCAAATGTGGCCTACTGCTACTTTTTATTTGGCCCCTTTCCCTTTATTTGGCCCCTGGATCTGGCCACTGGATCCAGTTCCTACCCCCAGTCACTGAAGGAATGGGCTCAGTAAGGGAACAAAGATGAGGGCATGCATGCACACAAGGAAAAGGGATGAATCAGTGGTACAGATCCATAGTTTCACAGAATGAAAGTAACAGTGGCCTTCTGTGATATATTCCTGGTACAAGATGGCAACTATAGGAAACTGCAGAGATCAAGAGGAGAGAGGGTGCAGAAAGGAATTATATATTATTACACATACACACATACATATACACACACACACACATGCCCAGAAAGTCAAGAGTTTGAAAGAGCCAATGATGTCTTTCTCTGGACAGATAAATATATACAGTTATACTACCTTAAACACGTATTACCTTTTCCCTCCCTTTTAAAAACAGAGAAGAATGAAGAGGAGGAACAAGAAGCTAAAAGAGAACTAAAACGGAGACTCAGCAGAAAGGTAGCAAAATATTTTGTGTGTAGTTTGAATGTGTGTGTACTATAGATTGAAAACTTCATTATAGAGCCATGGGATCAGTTCCATAGTTAAGATGGCTTGCACTCTCCATTAAAATCATGACAGTTCTATTCGTTATAAAATTGAGATGATTTATCTTTTAACTATGATATTTTGTAGGGACAATTGCTTGCATGAGAAGTAGAACCTGTCCAAATTTCAGATAGATATTTTTAGAATTTGCTGAGTTATATGAGTTTGATTATTGGAGGCAGAAGTGAGTTTTTTTATTTTTGTGACCGTCAACTATTGACAGAGAAAAGTGTGTTTAAAGTTATCTGCCTAGAGGTGTAGAGATGTCAGAAAATTCAAGTGTGCATTCTAGTCATTTTCTGAGTTTGGATTTTTAAAATCCAGTGTGTAGTTCTTAAGTTAAAACTTTTTGCAGATCCCATGTTGTCCAATGGAGTGAGTGAACTTGTGAAGTTATCTCACGCATGCGCAACACTGGCGCAGGTTCAGTGGATGGGCCGGTCCCTCTATCAAGGAGTGGTGCAAGGATATTTGTCGCTTTAGGAGGCGGGAGGCAGCCATTGCCTCCCCCCTCCCCTGGAAGTCTAGGACTGGGTTGATTTGGGGGGGGGGAGGGGGTGTTTTTAAAAGTCGTGGGGAAAGTCCTGGAAAATCCCACCAAAGTCAGTCTATTTTTTCCATGTTGGTACTGTTGTAGGAGGGGGAATTTAGTGTTTTCCCCTTTCAAAAACCATGGAAATTATAGGATCAAAAAATCTGTTTAAGAGACGAGTTGCGCTTACAAAATGAACGATGCTCCAAAAAGCATGGAAATTGTAAGTTAAGTTTCCCGTCTTAAGTTGCATACCATGTAATCCATAAAGACATTGTACAGTCTCACATACTGTGATCACTTACAACATGGTCGGCTTTTACACGGATGCGCTCCCCCCGGCTCAGTGTTCTGGGGGGAGGGAGGCATCCGTATATACGGCTGGCGGAGGGGGGGATGGGTGTCCGCTTGTTGTTCGCCTGTGTGAACTCCGATTGGGATGGGTGGGGGTGCGTGTGCACTCCTGCACAACACCCACCTCCACCCATCATCCACCCACGAAGCCCTCCGGAAAACTGGAGGAGGCTCCGTGGGTGGAGGTGGGTGGGTGTCTGTGTAAACAGACACACACACACCTCCACCCACTGTGGCAAAACACCTATGCCCCCCACCCACCTCCATCTGTGTAAAAAGGCCCTTACACTCCATGGACCCACACTTTACCTTGGTCTTTCAGCCTCAAATCCTCTTCCTCTGCAGCCTGGGGGCAACACTGAAACTGGGGACAGCAGGGAATGAGGGGGCAGCTTGCTGGGTGCTATGAGGTTGGTTATAGCAAAGAATCTTTTATAATTATAGGTGCTATAACAAGAGTGCACTGTAGGAAATATTTCACTAACATCACTGGGAGCGGTGTAAAACTGCTTCTCAGCACTCCTGAAGATCCTACCCATTTTGCCTCATTAATGAGCAGTACCTTCTAGACAAAATCGGCAGTGACAAAATCGTGCCCCCTCCCCCCCCCCGATCGTTAGGAAATGCAACTGAAACAACTAAGATTGGTTGGTAATAAGGTGAGTATTCGTATATAAAATACTGCAATACAAAGTGCTCCCAACAGGCAGCATGCAAGTCCTTTTTTGTTTTTCATACCCTACACAACACAAGCGACAACAACAGACTACAAAACCTTTGTCATTGTGTTCTAATCAATCATCTTATTTTTAAATTTCAGATTATAGTTTTCTTGTGAAACCATGGTTGAATAATTAAAAAATAATGAACACTTTTTAAAAGTAATTGTGTGTAGCTGTCATGTATAAGTGTGAGTGAGAGAGAGAGACTGTGAAGCAGCAAGCCTATAAAAGGCTAAATTTTCAGAGTTGCTTGCATCCATGTGCACGATACGGATATAAATGTTGCTATTAAAACCAGGGAAAACCAGTCATTTAACTTGTATTTTGTGATGACATAAAGCAAAATTTGGCACATACTTGACAGTTTAGACAAAATGTGTGTGTAGAAGTTTTGGCCCGTTGGGGCACGAATCCCCACAGGATTAGGCTTGCATGCAGGACTTCTTCACCTTCCAAGTGTTTCCATATGTGCAGTGTTACTGCCCCAAGGGTCTTCTATCCACTTGAGGCAAACTTCACCCTGGAGTACAGCCTCTGTAGGCAAAACCTTTCCTGGCTTTTGCCCATTCCTAGGCTCCCAGCTGTGAATCCCTTCTGCCCTGGCTCCCTTGGCGGGCCAGCCAGCCAGCTCCAAGTAAATCCTAGGTGGGTCAGGGATCCAGGTAAACTTCCAACTTCCTAGCCTTCTTCAAGTACTTCCAAGGCAAACCTCTCTTAATGTTTCTCACCTTACTGAGCTCAGACTCAGCCTTTTATGCCCCAAGCTGGCTAGTAGCTTCCTACCCCTGCTCCAGCTAGGACCAATTTAGCTGTCCCTAATTGACTCATTATTCCATTATTGTGGTCTTCAGGTATTTGCCCCTGCACCTGATCCCAAAGGTTTTCATATTGCAACAGCTCATTATGGTCTGTTGCAATACAGCAAAGCAGTCTTTTGCTTTTAGCTAATTTGTACCTTGATTGAAGTGTCTGGTTGTAGTAGTGCTCAAAGCAGAATCTCTCTGATTCGCTAATGATTATGTTTTAAGGAAAACAAACATTGCTCTCAGGCAAATCCATTCTATTTTTGTTCTGTAAGGAACTGTAGGTTTTTGAGTGTAACTGCTGGACCCACACACTTATCTACTCACTAGTGGGAAAAGAGCACTACGCCAACAAATAACTATAGATATGGATTCTGGAAACGAATTCTTTCTTTCTGACCTGTCTGGCAGTGATTATTTTAATAGTCTAACAAGAAAGTAGGTCACACTGCTTTCCAGTTCCTGTTCTGTGCTCCCAAGACAGTGCCTTTTTTAGACACCTGAAAGTGACCTTATTTAAAAATATTCTTTTAATTCTCCAAGGTTACATCACACCCTAGGTTTTTGTTTTGTTTTCTTTGGCTTACTAAACTCAAACTTGCTGCTTTTCACAGCTCAGTGTGAGACCAACAGTGGCTGAACTACAGGCAAGAAGAATCCTGTGCTTTAATGAGTATGTGGAAGTAACGGACTCCCCGGATTACGATCGTCGTGCAGACAAGCCCTGGGCAAGATTAACTCCTGCAGACAAGGCAAGGGACAAATAAAGATTAAAAGGGCAACCTTATTTGCTTTACCATTCACATTTTTTTTTCTCCTGTCTGACTCTCAAAACCTCAGGTCCAGTATCTTTAATGGTGATAAGATTATCATGGGACTATGGGTGATTTCAGAAGTGACGTGGTGAATGTCCACCACAGTCAACCTCAGTCAAACGCGGGGGGGGGGAGGGTGGTGAAAGCGCCGTGCATGTCTGTTTGCTCGCATCCAGATGTTCACAGTCAAACGCGGCCCGGGGTGAAGCTAACCACGCTTCGTGAGGTTGGGGCAGGAGGAAGTCCAGAAGTGTGGTGAATGGTCACCACAGCAGGGGTGAATGAAAAGTAACTTCTGAA
Source organism: Sphenodon punctatus (assembly GCA_003113815.1). NCBI lineage: Eukaryota > Metazoa > Chordata > Lepidosauria > Sphenodontia > Sphenodontidae > Sphenodon > Sphenodon punctatus. The sequence continues at coordinate 2,831,772 of QEPC01001533.1, forward strand.
CGGAAACCCGCAGCCGTGGTGGAAAGAATTGACCCCAGCCGCGGTGCATTCTGGGGCTCGAGCCGTGGTCCACATCTCCACTGCATGTCTGTTGTGTTCCCGCGGCCCATTTTCTCTCTGATTGCCCCCGGGCGGTGGTCACAATCCTGCCACTTCTGTTGGGGCCGCACGTGTCACCACAGGCCACGGTTAATCCATTCACACTGCGGTGGGATTCACTGTGGTGAATTAGAACGTGTCACTTCTGAAATCACCCTATGTGTTGCCCATCAAAAGATTAAAATTATTCTTGACAGCTCATTGTTAACTGCTAAGGGCTGAATCTCTCATTTTTCAAACCTAGGTTGGCTGGTTACGTCATTCTTAGCAGCTTTCGCTGAAATCATATGGCTGGTATAGCTGGGTTTAAAAAAGGATTGGAAGAGCTCTTGGAGGATAGTTTCATTTAATGGCTATTAACTAAGTAGATTGGGGGACCTAACTTCTGACTGTCAGAGCTGGAAGTGAACAGCAGGGAATGGATTGCTCCGTTATTATCTATTGGGTACTTCTCTGAACAACCAAGAGAGGGCTTTGGTGCAGACAGGATGCTGGGCGCAACGGACCATTGGTCTGACCCATTATGGCACTTCTTATGTACCAGAGTGTCTGCAGCTTGAGACCAGAGCTGAAACGAGAAAGCTGTGCATTTTCCTGAGAATGTTGCAAGATTCTCGATCAGCAGTTTCCGATGAAATAATTCTAGAGAAAGGTAATGCTTTTTGGGAGGGGCGGGGGGGCAGGAGGAGGGGCGGGGACGAAAAGGGTTTAAATGTTTCAGGCTTAATAATTTGATTTAAAAACAAACATATCTGGGAAACAAACAAGGTGTTTTTCCTTTTTGTGGCTGCAAAAAAGTTCAGAATATGTAATTTTATGTGCAATATGTTCCTTGCTGTCTGTGCCGCTCAGGGCAGTCATGTACACACCTTCCAAAATGCTACATGAATAAATGGCTGTTTCCTCTGCCTTTATGGAAAAAACACCAGTCATGTCCCAGGCTGTCAGAAAGAAAAGCAGCTTCCCTGCAGTCTTAGTCCACACTCAGGATTATGCAGGCTGTCATAGCAGCTAGTTGTGTGACTATACGTCCCTGTTTTACTACATTAACTTGGCATGCCTCCATGGAAATGCCTGTCCTGCTTTTGATAGATGCAGAGCTTTTTCCCTCAAAGATGGCCCTTCCGGGTCAGGTTGAAGCACATCCATGGAAATGAAATGGACAGTACACTAGTTCTTTGAATTGAGGACTTTGGCACCTTGGCTATGAATGTGACATATGCTAAACATAGGGGCATCCTCCCAAATAACTAACACACTAGAACCATCTCATGAGTTTGTATAAATCACTCATTTAACTAAATGAAAATAGGATGCTTAAAGTATTTCAGTGGTTATTAATCTGGCAGAGATGGCCATGTGAACATACTCTATTGGGGCCCACCAGTGTCTCTGAGTGCAATTATCCACCACATACCCCATAGCAGAATGGGCTCTGCACGTCCCTGCAGTCCCAATGAAACTTTGGACTAAACAAAACAGTTGTGGGAGCAGGTGTGATGTCTTGAGCTGCACAGCTTTCCTTCTTGTTGCAGCAGCCTTTTTCTAGAACGCCATCTTGCATTCTTGAAATCTTGCCTCCAGTGAGGAGACAACCTAGGAATCCTCGTGCTTGTGCAGTTGCTATGTACGAAGTATGATTCATCCACCCCTCCTGGGCTGTATACTGTGATGATGATGATGATTGATGATAGTCCTGATTAACCTAAAGGAACAGGAGAACATTTATGGGATGTCATTCTGGTGACACTGTATCTCTGTCCTGCATTGAAAGACATGCTCTTTAAATGAGATGTTTTTTTAAAGGATTACTGAAATTATATTAACGGTATATAATATAAAGCAGCCCTGCCTTTCACGGAAGAGTGGGGCTAAAAGCAGTGATTTATTAGTAGCAAAGGCATTTGTGATTATAATACCTGTGTGTAGACTGCTGGCCTCTTTAGGAAATTATATGGATAATGTGGTGAAGCAGTAAACTGATTATTACTTTTTTACACTGACATTTTAAAGTGCTGCAAATTTCTGCTGTTCTTTAGTATCTGCCAGCTGAAAACACAGGCCAGAAATGTCCAAACATTTCACATCCTGTTGAAATCAAGGACTAATTTCCATTTTAAAAGTAGTATTCACCTTGCATTCTTGAAATCTTGCCTCAAGTGGGGAAACAATGTAGGAATCCTTCTGCTTGTGCAACTGCTATGCGTGGAGTATGATTCATCCACCCCTTCTGGGCTGTATATGGTGATGATAATCTCTTTGCAGATGCATAATAAACAGGTGGCTCTTGAGGGGAACAAATTCCTTTCCCCAGCTTCCTTTGTAGCAATTGCCATTTTCCCCAGCCCCATACATTTTCTCATGTTTTAAATGCAATACAAAACTGGAATTCTTTGGCTTTGCCTCCTGGAAAACAGCTTGTCCATCAGCTTAATGGAAGGCAGAATTATTATTTTTTTATTATTATTATCATCTTTCATTTTATATAGCACACCCTGCCATGGCACTCAAAACACTTTACATATAACTAACACAACTTTTTAATCCTCACAACAACCCTGTGAGGTAGGTTAGGCTGGGAAAATAATGTGACAGGCCCAACATCACCCAGTGAGTTTCTGGATAAGGCAAGAGACTAGAACTGGGGTTCTCCCTACCTCCCAGTCAAAGTACTGCACACTTAGCCATTACACCACACTGGCTCTCAGAAATTATAGATTTCTATTCCAGAAAGACTTTTCCACAAAGGACTCAAGGCAGCTTCCAGAAAGTAAAAAACAAAACAAAAAACACTATCAAAATACCCAAACCCCACACCTCCCACCTTCAAAATTCAGTACAATTAAAAATTACAATTTAGAAACCAAATTACAACTTACAATCTCTTTCTCATACCTCTACCCTTTCTTTCACAGGGGGTGGGTGGGTGGGGGGTCGAGCCACAGACCTCTCCCTCCCCCCCCATGCCCACATGTTCCCCCACAGGGAGGTTGTAGTACTTCCAACCCCCATCTCCCAAAGACTCCCCACCCAACTACTTCCATATTTCCACCCCTTCCAAAACATTAAAATCAAAACAATCACAAAATACATAGTAACTGAAAGGAAAGGAGGATTTCACAGGAGGTCTTCCATATGCCGGGAGTCACTGCTAAACAATGTGTAGTATCCAGCCTCGTGTCTCAAACACTGGGGTACGGCTGCCTGCTGGACAGCGTCCTGAGGAGCTGCCATTTGGCAGTCACATGCAGTGTCTGCAACCCTTTATGTATCTTTTGCATAGAAGACAAAAACAATAGGGGGTGGGGTGTAGCTCAGCTGAAAAGGTGTCCCAACTTTTCCCTTCCACCTCTCTTCAGTGGGCTGAGTGAGGCTCAGAGGAGATTGCCTAGGAAGGAAATAGACAGCATCATGAAAATGTAATAGAATCCATCTGTGAATTTTTTTTGAGGAGGACATGGACAGAGCAAACTTTAAAGTTGAAAAAGCTTGAAACTGGTTGGCCTCCACAGCTGATAGACTGTGAGAGAGAGAGAGAGAGATGAACCAAACAAACAATCCTGGGAGAAGAGGTAGGAGGATATGCTGGACAGACCTCATCTGGAGTACTGTGTCCAGTTCTGGGCACCATGTTTTAGGAAGGACATTGACAAATTGGAATGGGTTCAGAGGAGAGCGACAATGATGGTCAGGGGTCTAGAAACAGTGGCAGTGCTAGCCGCAGGGTGCCAGGGGCACTGCCCCTACAGCCTCCTCTGCGCCCCCAACTGTCCCAACATTTGATTTTTAAAAGTTTAACTGAGCTGCCTGCTGGCAGCTTTCATTCCGGCAGTTTCAGAGCCCCGGCGCGGCTGTAGAAGCCGCACTGGGGCTCCGAACTTCCGGGTTGATGATTGTGCATGCGCAATCATCACTACAACGCCGATCGGGAGGGAGGCAGGGCTGCGAGGGAGCCTAAGCCCACAGAGTCACAGACGAGGGGAGCCATGCAAGGACAAAACTTTAAAGAACGCGCGCTGGGCGCCTAGGAGGGCCGTCCAGCCACGTGTTCGCAGAACTGTCACGCATGCGAGCCTCGCTGGGGGCAGACTTTAATTGGAGCCTATGGATAGGAAAACCGGCATCGCAGGTATGTATTGGGGCTATAGCCCTTGGCGCTGGGGGTGGTGGTGGTGGACTTGGGGGAGTGTGTGTGTGTGTGTGTGTGTGTGTGTGTGTGTGTGTGTGTGTGTGTGTGTGTGACGTGATTGGCCGGTGGAACGGGGCGGGGGGTGGGAGTGCTTGTGTGACAGTTTTTGAAATTTCTCAGTGTCTCAGCGCAGGGTTTGTCTGCTTGCTAACCGTCAGATAGATTGATGAAAGGATTGGAAAGACAAAGTAAGTGGCTAACCTTATCTCGCTGTCCAAAGGTGTACTCTCTTTGCCAAGACAAATGCAGACATACCTCCTTAAGGAACCTTTTTGTCTGTGCTTATTTTTGTAAAACATTTTGCTTTCAGGGGTCAGGCCTGGTTGACCCTCCCTGTGCTCTGTGGAAGAGCAAGACTTATTGGTCTATAGCTGTACTATGATTCTAAATTGGGACAGTGCTGAGCAGTTTATCTCCTTCACTGTTTTGGACTCATGAGAACTACTATTTTAACAATTTGCTCCATAAGGGTGTAATTCTTGGACAAATGAGTGTTGCAGTTTTACCTTAAGAATGATGGTCTGTCTTACCCTTTTTTTAAATGTATGTAACCTCATTTGTTAATCTTTTTTAACCACAGCTGAAGATAAAACTCATTCTGGTTAGTTAAATTGTGGTGTTAGGGTTTTTTTTATTGTACTTTGACTGAAAAAATCCTCTTTTATGTGCAGCTTGGCTGCTTTTGGTTTTGTAACTTTGTTGTGACCTATGGTTCAAACAAATAACATCTTTACTTACTTACTGAAAAGATGATGGTATTGGTATAAGAATTTATCTTTCAAGGTCAAACAACACACTGCTGCCCTTGGCTATAGCTAAGAGATTGGGATGCAGCAAAAATGAAAAGCATGATGCTTTACCTTACTGTAAGATCGAGTTAGCACTGCAAATGAGAAATTGTGAACCCTATAAGATCTGTGACCCTGTTTGTGAAGGAGTTGGTGCTAGTGATCTGGATCAATAAGTAGGCAGTTTGAATAAGTGGACGCCGTTGTTTTTGGTTATTATTATTATTATTATTATTATTATTATTATTATTAACAAACATTTATATAGCGCCAGCAGTGTACCTGGCACTTTACAAAGTAATAAAATAGACACGGTCCCTGCCCCTAGGGCTTACAATCTGAG
>QEPC01001533.1:2843976-2875891 GCA_003113815.1 Sphenodon punctatus
CCCTGCATCCTTCCCCTAGGCTGCTTCCCCCTACCCACCCACCTCTGCATCCTTCCCCTAGGCGGCTTCCCCCCCACCTACCCACCCTGCATCCTTCCCCTAGGCTGAAAACACAGAAAACGCTGGCAAAACACTGGCAAAACGCAGCAGCAAGGAGTTCCCTGGATTAACATCGGATGGACGAAAACACAGTCTACTGCTAGAAATGTTGTGCTTTTGGGTTTATACATTATTTATTTTAAGCTTGATGTGCATGTAGACTGTGTTTTCTTCCATCTGATGTTAACCCTGGGAACTCCTTGCTGCTGTGTTGTGCCAGTGTGTTTCCCTGTGTTTTGGGTTTATACATTATTTATTTTAAGCTTGATGTGCATGTAGACTGTTTTCTTCCATCCGATGTTAACCCTGGGAACTCCGTGCTGCTGGGTTATGCCATGCCACTGGCCTACCGTCCCCCTGGCTCTGTCTACCGTCCCCCTGGCTCCGCCCCTAGGCCGGGCCGGCCTTACTGTCCCAGTGCCCCTCCAACATAAAAACCCACCAGCCGCCCCTGTATTCTTTGTCAACATGTGCATAGGTTGTTTTGCCAACAAACTCTCTTTGAATTTAATTGACTTGGGATCTAAAGGGTGCAGGAGTAACAGGTGAAACAAGAAAATTCAAATCAGGGGTGAATGGAATGGAAGATAGTGAAGTTTAGGGTACTTTGCTCCTTTCTGTAATAGGCCCTTTCTTACACAGATGTATCTTATTACTTGGCCTTCCCCTTACTGAAGTTTTTTGTTGTTGTTTTTTTAAATTAGGCAGCAATACGGAAAGAATTGAATGAATTTAAAAGCACAGAAATGGAAGTACATGAAGAAAGTCGGCAGTTTACAAGGTGAGTGATCCAACAAGAGGAGAATGTGACCTACTGCAGTCTCCGTCTTTCTCATATCTGCTAGAATGAGACTTAATTCCCTGGCACTTGGCAGGTGTGATTTCCCAATGTTGCTGAGGTGATCACTGATATCAGGAAACTGATATGACAGTGACAAGACAGAATTGGATTCTAAATTGGAAATATTGCTGATAAAGTTTGAAAAAACCCTTTTGCACATTTTGTTGGATTCCGTATATCTTGGATGAAATTAGCTATCTGCTCCTGTAAACTGCAGCATCTATAAACGTGTGTGCTGGTCAGGGTTCTTGAGATCCGAGATAGCAATTAGGCAAACTTTGCAGAGCTCTTTTGAACAATTTTCTAATGAGATTCAAAGCAATCCTTCAGATATTTACCTGATTCTTAGGCTTCCTTCTGACATTCTTAATTCAACAATGGTTATTACATGATTAGTAAATATTTTTCAGCAGCTTAGTTTGGTCATTGAGATAATTCAAATAAGAAGATTTCATTTGAAATCCTCAAGACAAACTATCTGATAGCTAAGATGGGCAAAAGAGATTACAAACCTATGATTAATAACTATTTTCTTTAACTCCCATATCTTGACAACACTTTCCTGAATAACCTGGGATTTGGTTCAGATCTTTTTTTTCTGGTCACAAATCACACATTCTATTTTTGAAAACAAGTAGATATTTTATTGAGGATTTTAAATTAGAGAAAAAACTGTGCTACTAATGAAACCAAGAGTGCACTCAAGCTGCTGCTATTCCATAAGGATTATTAAATGCGTAGTTGTACTAATTAATACTAAACTACGCTCTGCATTGTTTAGACCCTTGTATATTTACCCAGGAGATAGTTACAGTGGGAAAAATCACAGCAATCCTTCTGTTTAAGCTGCCTATACATATTGAGAAGCTCTAATGCCTCCATGGTTTACAACCGAACATTGGCATTTGGCATGGAAGAGGTTAACCCTTGTACCTTTTGCTATCCCCATTAAATTCTGCTGAGATTTCATAAAACCCCTAGACCACCTCCTGCCCCACCATCCCTGCTTAATTGGCTTGCCTTTTATTGGCCAGTGTGCAGGGAGGCAAGCCTGGCCCTGCTTCTGGGGATTGGGGATGCTGTGGTAAGATATGGCTTTCCCTGGGAATGGACTTTCCTGGCTCTGCCCCCAGAGAGAGAGTATGAAGTAGTGCTGTGGAGTGCATTTTTCCCAGGGTGGTTTTTAATGGGCAGCAGCAGCTGAGGCCCTGGTGGTAGCTGGCCTGGGGCAGAAGGACTCGGAAGTATTGTTGCCAGATGTCTTTATTATTAGATTTATTTGCTGCCCCCTCCTGCCACAGAAGCTTGGGCGGCTCACAACATCTTAAAAACAATATACTGCAACTAAAAAAACAGCTATAAAACCCACAACAAGGCATAAGAACATCCCCACCACACCCAACATAAAGGAACATTCCTTATTTCAGAACTCAGCAGCTCTGTGAAACCTAGCGGACATCACGTATTTCAGAAAACCACAGCTCCATAGTGACCCTAATGTGTTAAATTTTGATCTGGCAACCTTGCTGTCACCATAATTATGATGAATGAGATCTATGTTAACACATACTGCTAGACCATTTAGGTAGAGTGGCGACTACTGTGCTTCATTAGTGGAGAAACTGAGTTATGTTTGGTCTGGAGGTGAGTTGGGGTGTTAGAAGTAGAGGGAACCCCAAGAATCTTCATCACATCTACCCTGAAAAATAGGGGATGTGTGTGCTGAATATATGTGTGTATACAAGAGAAGGTGTGGAGTCTGTATGCCACTCTTCCCACTCCACCTGCATGCATCTCCCACCGCCCCCTGTTTTTGGTCTATCCAACTGGCCATTTTTAATTGTCACTGTGGCCATGGACCAAAATGTTTCTTCACTTCTGATGTATACTATTGAAAATGGGAATTACCTGGCATTTACTAATCTTGGATTACTGGATTTTTCAACTTTCATATTCTTTTAATCTAGCAGAATAACAATAGTTATTCATTTCAGTGCATTTTATAAATGTGAACTATTTGATTCTCATTAATACCCTGTGCAATAGGACTTTACTAATGGAAAGAAATGAGGCACTCTTTAAGTCACCGTCGGTAACTGAATCAGGATGAAAAATCAAGCTCCGACCCTTAGAGTAGTGAGGTTCGCAAACTGCAGGACTGGACCCCAAGTGTGAGGGGGGAGGAGAACACACTATCTACAGATGATGTCAACATCATGATTGATACCTAATACACTTTAGATATCTTTTGCTGTCTGGAGGTTATATTGAAATCGCATTATGGGGTCACACATGCAAGAAGACTGGGAATTGCATATCTGTTTCAATTCTAGGTGTAGATTGTGGCGAAACGCCAGTAAGAGGCGCTATACAGCTGAGCCACCCACCTCACTGTGTTTCTCCCAATCTATGGCTAGGGGTTCCCACAGCTGGCAAACCCCCCAAAACACTTGATATTCCGCTGCCACCACCTGAATGTTTCCCAGCGGGCATTCACACCACTCAGGAAATGTGAACCCCCAAAAGGCATAAGCCTTACAGCTTCCCAAAAGCGCTCCCCTTTCCTGGCACTCTCTTCCTGGGATTTCCTCCTCTGCATTGGAGGCAGATCCCCAGAGCTACCCACAGGAGGCTTCCTTTAGTTCCAAAACTGTTGGTTTCTAGCCAAATAGGTAGATTTCCCCCCCTTTAGTAGTTTGGCATAGGGAGACGTATAATGCTCAGCCAATAATGCACACACAGTAGGGTAAAAGAAAGCTTAGACTTTACTAGTACATATATAAAAAAGGAATAAAAGCACAGTTTACCCCAAGAACCAGAGGTGATAATCCTTGAGCAATTAGAGTCAGAACTCTAGACATAGTAGTCCGTTTGGAAAGCATCTTCCTACAACTGTAGCTGAGGTTGAAGGTACTCACACTGGTTCTGATCCAGTCTCCATAGGGGATGGTTTTCCTATGGGGTTCAAGTTCTTCTGGCAAAGGCCAGAGTTACTGTTAAGCCATGTAGTTCATGTGTGCCTCCAGGCAGGGAGGTCACTAGCCTAGCAGCGTCTGCTAGAGATTTGTCAGTGAGTCCAGAGAGAGAGTGGAAGGGGTGTGTCCTGGCTTTTTAAGCTCGACCCCTCCTCCCCTTTGGGAATCACCCCCAGGTAGGGGTTTCTCCAATCCAGGTGAACTGCCTGAGCCCTCTGACCTGTGAGGTCACTTAGCTGAGACATCATGGCATTCACCTTGAGATACTGATCCCTGTCCTTGGCTTTTGGAGCATGCCCAGAATACTTGTGCTGTGACCTTGCATTTGTCCAGCCCCGGGGGGGTGGGGGGTGTTGCTAGGGTCTAGCAGAGTGTTTGTCTAGGGTACTCTGGTAGAAAAACAGGGGCATTTTGCCACATAGATCACTTGGCCAAATTGTGTAATCTGTAATACTCACTGTGTGTGATATGTACCTGTGGTTTGGACTCATGTTTACTAACATAGTTCAGTTTTCCATTGAAAATTGTAGTACCATTGCTAGTGATTACAGAATATAGCCGTCTGCTAGCTTTCACTACAGTAGAAATTAATTGTGCTTTTCTTTTAGTTTAAATATCAGATCCTGAAATATAGACAAAAACACAGTAGCAGCATCAGATCCAAAAGAGAATGGTTTTGAATAGGTTATCCATGATAGAAGTATACCTTAGAGAATTATACATATGGACTTTTTCACAACTGAATTCTGACATGCCTCAAAACATGTCATGGAAGATGAAACACAGGACCCTTGTTTTTTCCTCCCATATACAGACTATAAATCAAGAATACTTGCACTGAAGTTAATGGAGAACAAACCACTCTGAACAGTAGTAAATGAAGTCCAGAGATTAAAGTGACTTTCTGTTGCAAAGAAAAGCATTTGTTTCCTGAAGGCCTCCTTGTTAAAAGGGTTGTAATTGCGGTAGTTAACACTAACATGTGACTAAGAAAAAAAGCATGAACAAGAGCCCCAGGTGGAGATTGCCTGATAGAGGCTGCATGTAGAGCCAATGTGGCATAGTCAGTAAGGTGGACTTGGATCTGGGAAGCCAGGGTTTGAATCCTGCCCTAGCCATGAACTCACTTGGCCTTGGCAGTCACAACTGCTCAGCCTCAGTTCCCCAAATGTAAAATGGGACTATAGGTGTCTGTGTTCCCCTCACTCTTGTCCATCTTAGATTGTAAGCCCACCGGGCACTCTGTGATTGTAAAGTGCTGCGTACCCCTCGTGGTGCTATAGAAATGATTAGTAGTAGGGATTTATTTTAAAAAGGAAAAGAACCACTGAGAAAATGCCAACTGAAAGTGACTTGCAGTCTGCAGCTGGTCAGAATAGATTTACTTACAAAATCAAGTGGATGGATGAGAAGATTGCGAAGCTGCTCCCATAGGACTTCCACTTGTTTTTGTAGTTTTCTATAAAATGTTGGTATTTAAATTTGGATAAACAATAATGAAAGAGCCATTATAGAGGAACTTAGCTCTTCTACAGTGATTTCTTATTATCCATAATCCTATAATCAATTGTGTAAAATGTGGTGGTCAAAGCCTTTCTTGTAGTCCAGATGATTTAGCCCATATTCTCAGATAACCTGGAGATAAAGTAGTTCAGATAATATCTTTTATTGTACCAACACTGTTGGTGAAAGTATGCCTGTTTTCAGGCAACGCAGAGGCCTTCCTCAGGCATGTAACAAACAAGTTAGAACTATATAGACTGAACAAATGCAGGACTGGTATATATAAGCAGGCAGTGACTTGAGTGGGAGTGGATAGGAAAAAGTAACTTGGGAAGGGGCAGTAGATGGAAAAAGGAACATAGATGTCAGACATTTAAAAGCAAAGCTGTAAACATCATTGGTGTAAAAGAGCAGGAAACAGTAGGTAATAGCAAATGCAGATAGAGGACTAAGCTAAAACAAACATTTAAGGTGGGGGCAATAGAAACCAGCTTACCAGGTGAAGGGAACCTGCATGTCAAAGGAACTGAGCTCACAGCAGTAACACAGAGGTTGAATATACAACTGAAAGAGGTTGTCGGTTACTTACAGATTCGTATAATGGCTAGAAAAGCCAAAGTCTAAGTCAAGTCCATTATTTTTAGTATCCAGTGAAGTTATGAATTTTAGTTCTCAGGTAACCTGACAGACAAAATGTATTAAACTTATCATTTGAAATATAGTCCAGATGAGGTGGATTTCTCTAAAACGTATCTTTTTTTATTTAATGGGATTTTAAAATTCTTGACCATTCACATTTTGAGACTATTTGTGAGAAAATAAAAGCTGCTTTTATAATTATTTTTAAAAACTTCATCATGGAGTCTGGATGTTAACCCTAGCTACTTGTTTCTGCTTTGAACACATATTTGTTCATTATTTCTGTTTGCACAAACACAACTGCCTGCACATTTGGGGATCAAGAAGACAGACAGCAAATAGCTGCTACTATAATGGTAGCCACTATTACCTCTAGAGCTGCGTACAACCCTGCTACCCGTTTCTGGTCATCTGGGGACCACAGAGATATGGATTTTTGTGAACGGCCAGTCTACTTTTTGTGTGCATCTCTGTGGTGTTTCTTGTGAGCAGGAGTGACAGGGTGGGAGAGAGAACAACAAACAGGTGCGGAAGGCACTGATGGGGTGCTTTTACAGGGAGTGTGGGGGTGCTTTACTAGGGATAGGGTGGGTGTGATTTTACAGTTGGATTCTCTATGAAATGAAACTTTGCCCACATATTACCAACAGTTTCTAATCTAAGGCTGCCAGCTCTTTGCTACTGTGGAGCCAGAATCTATGGCCTTTTTTACACGGATGGGGGTGGGTGGGGGGTGTTTTGGCGCAGTGGGTGTGTGCCCATTTACATGGACCCCCCCACACCTCCACCCACGGAGCATCCTCCATGCTGTCGGAGGGTTCCATGGGTGGAGGTGGGTAGGTGGGTGTCAGGTGTGCGGTGGGAGCACGCACACAAACGCCCATTGCCCGTGGTGTTTACACAGGTGCACACCTGCCGCACACCCATCCCCCCACTCACGGCGGCCATGTACACAAACACCGAGTGGCGGGGGGAGGCTGTCCATGTAAAAACAGCCTACACCCTTCAATCAGGTGTGTCATGCTAAGAGATAATATCTGGGAAGCAACTGGTGGGAGGAGACTGGGTAAAAATAAACGTGTGGCTGGCCTGGCAGTGACAGCTGTGACAGACACAGTCCAGGGGTGCCAAACAGACATGCCCGAGGGCAGGGAGCATGCCAAATGTGTGGCCGTCCGGCCCTGCTCCTGCACTGCACCCAGTCCCACATCTCCTGCCATGATGGTTTGGACAAGTTTCTGAAAGATAGGTCCATTAACAGCTATTAGCCAGACAGGATCAGGAAACATGACGGGAGCTGGGGGAAAACAACAGGGAATGGATCCCCCATTGTGGCCTGTTGGGTGCTTCTCCCAAGCCACCGTGATTGGCCGCTGTTGGAGACAGGATGCTGGGCTAGATGGACCATTGGTCTGACCCAGTATGGCTGTTCTTATCATGTACAGCCATGACAGCCAGTGATGGCCAGCCATGGTGGACCCGACCCAAACAAGTGTGATAGCCTGCTGTGGCCCAATCAAGCAGGCCTTAGCCCGGGCTGTGACCTCAGGGGCTTTCTGAGGTCAGAGTCCAGGTCTGGGCCAAAGCATGACAAAGCGGGCCACAGCAATCCATTGTCATGTCTGTTTTTACCCTATGGTAAAAACCACAACCATGCAGTGGCATAAACATCTGTTCGTGCAGCTATGTGCCCATGATGACATCGATTTCCACATCGACGGATTTGAAATCCCTTGTTTTAAGTATGGGCACAAGGAATGCATGGTATGTATTGTATAGTTACATTAATTATATTGTGATTACATTACAATACATTGTAAGTTGTCCTGAGCCTCTGGAAAGGGCGGCATATAAATTGAAATAAATAAATAATAATGCACACCAATCATGAACAAGAAAAGCCTTTGCTATTTATGCTTTGCTTGTCACCTGTATAGCATGCAAAGTTCAGGTTCAACAAACCAATGCATCTGATTATTATGCAAATTAGTAAGCGAATACTACTTTGTACTTTAATACTGTTCATTCTAGGATCTAGAATTTTTCTGTTTCCCAATAAATTGAGCTACTCACTAGGTAGTGGGTCTGATTCAGCCTTCATTTACACCAATGAAAATCAGGAATAATTCAGTTGAAATAAATGGGCAGGTGTGGTGTGAAATCAGATAAATCAGACAACACTTAAGTCTTTTATTTGATTATCTATTTCAGGTTTCACCGTCCATAATCATTTGACAATATTTTGTATTTCATTTACCTATTTCCCTCGGGGAAAGCACTGCATCCTGAAGACCTGAGATTGCACTGGAATGAGTGTGTGTGTTGCACCTTCACCTGAGGTCAAAGAAGAATGTGCTCCCTTGCATTTGTTGAAGAACTAGAGAAAAGACTGGGGGGAAATCCCTGGGCAAGTTTTGCTAGTGTTCCTTTCCTTTTTCACTGGGAAATCTCTTCATGGTAAGAGCTTTGTGGGCATTTTATACAGACTCACTATTTTTTATTTTTTTTTATTTTTTCCATCAGAGGTTGACCATATAGGAAGAGCTCAAGTTAACTGTTGCCAGTAAATCATCAAACTTTAAAAGCAGTGTGACTGGGGAGAAATAATCAAGAGCCAAAAGGAATGGAGACCTCGCTAGTCGCACAGCAGAGAAAAGTTAGAACAAGCTGTTTGCATTCTTTATGGAAAACACTTAATGATTTGATCTGTGGGAGGAAAACAATGGGTACTTTCAGACATGACACTAACCACCCTTTAACCACTCTTGGTGGTTATTTATGCATGTTGCAGGGCTGTATTGGTGCCCTATGAAGCCCTGCAACATGCATAAATAACCACCAAGGGTGGTTAAAGGGTGGTTAGCGTCATGTCTGAAAGTACCCAATGTGAAGATCAGGAGTATGACCAACTGTGTGTGTGTTTTTGGAGACCTCAGCCTGTCCTAACAAGACAGTAAACCACTAGTCCTCATTTCATTAGTAATTTAGTGAAGTACTGTAGTTTATGTGGTGCCAGTGAATTCAGTTGCCAGAATTTAGGCTTAGAATTATTTGTATGCATTTTTTACAATTGTGACAAGCATGCTTAAAGAAAATACACTGAGCGTTCATATAGCACAGTTAAGTATGCTTTGCATTTTTAAAAATACCATTACACCTTTGATCCTCTATGATCATGTATCACAATCACAGGAATAAGGATCAAGGACAGATAACATGCGACATTATGAGAGTGCAATAAAAGGATTCAGGTTAGAAACACTCCTTTTGTCTGCCTTATGATGTCAAAGTAGTGACACCAACATCACTCTCACCAATGGCAGACAGTATTGACAATCGTGACCTCATTGAGTTTGACTCCAAAATCACAGGCACAATATGCTAAGTAAACACACCTGGACAGCAGCTAATAACTTTTTTGATTTGAGATGTATTATATAGATCTTTGGACTGGTTCGAAAAAGAATTATCAGATGGATCAAGGAATCTTCAATGGCCTTGTCAAAACAGAAAATCCTTAGTGTTTATAGCCTGGTTTTGTTGTGTGCGCAAAGAATGCTTATTAGCTGAGTAAATTGTATACTTTTTATACTATCTTGAAATTGTATTTGTGAATACATTACTATTAAATAGTATGGAGCGTGAAAGACAATATGTCCTTTTATTACGCTGGCCCTAAGGCTTACAACAAGCCTACGACATTGTTTACACTAAGAAAAAATGTCTTATACTAGCACTTATTTATCCTTTTCACATACACAATGATACTTGGGCCTGGAATACATATGTACATGTAATGCAGTATTATTATTATATATATATAATATTTATCCTTTTTAATGTATGTACATACAACAATATTTTTGTCCTTCATGTGCTCTGCTTAATTCTTAATTGTGAAAGATATGTATTTTTTTTCAGGCAGTAATATGTCTGTGTAGCATTTTTTTTAACCTCAGAGCCATAGATGCTTGTGGAGTTTGTTCATAAGATTGAAGATTGTCATTTTAAATTTCAGCCTATAGACAAGCATGCAATTTAGTTGTTCATGTTAGGTCTCACTCTTTGCTGATATTTTCAAGACCAAGTTTGCATAAATATGGTGGATTATTTTTCTAAATAGCATTTAAAACAAGAGTGTGCTTTTTCAGTTGGACTTTTGATTATTTTTAACTTGGTTGGTACAAATGTTTTAAGGAAAGAAGTTGATGACATTTAGGAATGCTTAGTTTGGTAAAACTACTTCAGAATACTTGGTATGAACCCAGGAATATAAATAACCAAATTAAGCAAGTACAAGCTTTATTAAATAAAAGTAACAAACATCATTCTGTCTTAATACTATCGATTAGATGCATTAAGAATGGAGTTAGCTGGAAACATATGTTCTGTAATGCCATCATTTTATATAGAGAAGCATTTTTTTCCATCGGCAAAGCAATGAGCATGTATAAAATATACTCTTGCACTAAATTATTTGGAAATGTATATCACCAGAATTAACTTTGTCAGCATTTATTTATATTCCTTTATTTTGGGTGCTGAAAACTTAACCATAAAAACTTACTCTCAAATTTGGCCAATTTTTTTTTACCTAAAAGTGTCTTTATTTTTGTTGCCAAATTTGAGTGCATAGCTGCAAAATAGTACAAAGATTTACAGTTTTGTTTTTCAATCATTTTAATTTAAGAACTTTTACTTAATATTAAATAAGACAAGTATGGCCTGTGGTAGTTTAAGTGGGAAAAGGGATACTCCAGATGCACAATAAGCAACCTTTCACAAATTTAGCCTATGATCCTGCAAACTGTACTCACAGTAACGCATACGGGCTACCCAAAGCTTGTGGAATTATTCCACCCCTTATATTTAGGACACAGTGGAGACTTTGCCATGGATTTCAATAAGAGCAAGATGTAATCCTCTGTACAGTGGGACTAGAGCTTATCTGGTAAAGGATGTCACATCTTATGTATTCAACAGCTAGAAGGAGCAGATCTGGTCTCCTTAATAAACAATAAATTGTGCAGTATGGCTGCAGTTCAGCAAAGCATCTGAACATATGGGGTAAGAGGGAACTCAACATGAGCTAGAGTGCTTTCTGAATTGGAGCCTGCACTCTAGGTTCACAAAGACTTGTACATATGATTCATATATTGTAAAATATCACACACGTTACAGAAATATTAATGATATTGTGATATATTGTAGTGCTTTGTGAAGCCAGTTTTCTTTTTTCTGCTGAGCTGCATGGCTTCCAATTTCAGATGTGTCCCAATCCTTAATATTACTTGTTTCAGTGCCTTTTTGAATTGCTGTGGCAGGCAGTGGAAAGGAGTAAAATGCACATCTAGGCACCACAAGGGTCATATCTGAGACTTCATGATCCGAGTCCTGCAAAAAGAAACACAGGTTGGGCAAAGCCCAAGTGTCAGCCCCCAAGGGGAAAAGAATGCAAGAGGCAGGAAGTGAGAAAGAGGAATGCCAAACATAATTGGATTGGCTGATTGGACCATCTGAGCAATAATTTTTTGAACTGCTGACCATCTGGTCAATAGTGCATAACTATTTTGAAAGAGTTCACTATTTGCTGAATCAACTGAATTGTGTTTTGGAATCCATGGGTGTAGCACAAGCACATACTCATTGGCCTGAAGTGTCCATTTCAAAATGGTCAGAAAGAATGTAATATGCTTAGGTCTCAGTATTGCATCCCTCATTCTATAGTTTGGTGTATAACTACAAGACAGGATTTGGTCTTAATAAAATTTTAAATAAAAAAAGCACACTGGTTTGATCTGGGGCTTAGTGAGGTTTTAACGCAGTTATGATCGAGTCCACAGTAGGAAGTGGAATTGTGGCTCCAAGCCAGCATCCACTGTAGTCAATGGAAAGGCTCCAGCTGACTTCAGCAGCTACTGAATCAAGCTATGTGTTTGTAACCAGGTCAGATGCCAAACAGAGAGCAGAATCTGTCCCTTTGTCTTCTACTTTCGCTTCAGTAGCACAATTAGTGGCACAAAGCTGGTTTGAAATGTTTTCATAGATATAAAATTGCACATTTTAGTTTACTGAAAGAGCTATTCCAGCCAATATTGGATGTCCTGACATATCCCAGGCACATCAATGAATGCTTTCCATGCTTTCTTATCTGTATCTTAGGGAGGTAGAACTGTGCAGCTGCTGTAAAGATGTACTCAGGGTGAAAAATAAACTTGCCTCCTTCCTTTATGCGCTCCCAGATTTAGCTCCATTACTGTTGCTATCTATAGTTTTTATTGTACAAAGCACAATGTGCAGTATTTAACTGTTGGAATGAAAAACTAGCTTTTGACAGACGAGAACTGTAAGTAAAAAATCAAGTTGAGAAAGTTGTTAGACTGTTAGTAAAATATATCTGAAGACTAAATAAAGATAAACAGTAAATACCCTTGAGTAGCTTAAACCTACTGCTTAGAGACAGTTTCTGAAAAATCTTATGAAAGTATAGAGAAGGAGAGATGAAGTTGACGGAATATACTTAACTCTGATATTTTGGTATATTTCTATTTATTTATGGTAATGATTAACAAGATCTTGTTTTATGTCGACATGTACATCTTGTTCCAGGACTTCAATGGAAATAGAGCTCACACGAGCCATATGTTGCATTGCAAAGAAGTACATTTAAACTAGGAGTGCATTCTTTGTCTAGATGTGAGATACGGTATTGGATAGGAACGTGGGAATTAATGTTAGTCTATATGATACATTTGCTGTTTCATTACTATGAGTTTTGAAGTGTCCCACACCATGTCAAAGTTAACCATGGATGATCATTGTTATAAAAGAGTAAAAGATGCTGAACAAATGCTGTATATCTGTTCCTTTTATTATCTTGTGTGCTGGTTTCTTAATTTGTAAACTTGTGTAAAACTAGGAATTAAAGCAACATTATATCTTAGAAAACTATTTCAGATGGTAATTGAACCAGTCAAAAGCATTAGTCATTTAAAATGCATTGTTTGAATAGACTGTTTAGTGTGCCAGATTTCTTTGTGGGTGGGGTGGGGGGGTTGATATAACAAATGCTCATGCAATTTAAAAGTACTTATGAATATTTTTTCCTAAACAAGACAATTGTATTCTGTTTGCAGCAAAAAGTCAAGATAAGGGGTAGAATTATAGAACTGTAGTGTTGGAAGAAACCTCTAGGTTCCTCTAGTCCACTGTTATTCAGGCAATATCACAGACAGACAGCCTTTAAAGACAGCAACATAAATAAACTGTAATATAATAAATAAAAGAGCCAATGGGTTTGTGCCACTTGCCATTTTTTTCGTTATTGATCAATTATTTTAGAAGGGACTGACAATATAAATGTGCTGCTGTTCTATAGGATACACACTGGCCTTTCAAGAACTAGTATTCACTGCTAAAGAGCTGAAATGGACCATTGGATGAAAACAAACGAAGATGTGGACAAGTCAGCTCTCCAGGCCGCCCTGGGGAGGGCACTGCAGCCAACACTCCTCGGGTTGGCGGAAAGGGCAGTTCACACGCAGTCCCCCACCCCCAGTAATCGGGGGTAGGGGGATGCCATCACAGGTCCCTCCATGCCATGGGTCAGCTGAGGAGCCATCTATACAGGACAGGACTCCTGCTGCCCAGAAGGATCAGGCCCCCGGGAAGAGCTGCCACCAAACAGCTGATCAGGGGCACAGAAAGCCCCCAAGATCAGCTGTTTGGCAGCCAAGATAGGCTCTGCCCAGTCCAGAGGCAAGAACTGAGGACTGGGCCCAGAGGTGTGCGCTTAACAGACAAGAGGGCAACCGTTAGCCCGGGTGGCTGGGTCTTCACTTGGGCTGTATCACTGACCCCTTCCAACCAACGTATACTATAGCAGCCACCCACTGTTGAGGCAAACGAACATCTGGCAGCACCTGAACTAACAAGCAGGTGACTCCTGGGCTAACTCAGGCTACTCTCATTTTTTCACCCATTGTTATTACCCATACTGCAAATCCTTGTTCATGCGAGAGTCTTCCTATTGAGCTGGCAGTCTTCAGTGGGATGTGATAAGGGTTTGCTAGAAACACTAAATCAAAAAATGAAGTCTACCACTATTTTCAAAATAACGTGGATTTTACTTGAGCATAATCAAGGTTGTCACTCAGTTAAGTAATTCAGCAAACCCTGTTATCATTTTGGCACTTTATTTTTATTTTTTTAATCAGATTAAAATACAAACAAAACATGGGGTGATTTCAGACGTGACGGGGTGAATATTCACCCCGCCATGACCACAGTCAAACACGGGCCGTGGTGAACTGTGGTGCACGTCTGTTTGCTCGCATCCAGATGTTCACCACAGTCAGCCACGGGCTGCATTTACATTGACCACGCTTCGTTACCTCTACCACCTGGAGGTAACGAAGCGTGGTCAATGGCCACCACGGCCGTGGTGAAGGGTTCGTCAAGTCTGTTGACTCACCCTTCACCACGGTCAGGGTTCGCCGTCCCAGTCCCAGGCAGGCGGTGTGGCCGGATAGGCCGCACTTCCTGCCCTGTCTCTTATACACATCTAGATGTGTATAAGAGACAGCCCCTTCACCCCCGCCTGTGGTCCAAACCACAACACGGCCCGCGGTCAATCCCGGCGGGCGTAACGTCTGAAATCACTCATGGTTAACTGTACTCAAAGAATCCGGTGTGAATTTCACTGTTGTCATCCTCTCAACTATAAAGAAGTAATCAGCATTTGATTCCCCACTGGCTTGAAGATATAAAATACTACCAACTTTTCAAAATGACATTTAACACCAACTGTGCCCATGTGTAAATGATTTAAGAAATAAATATATATATCCCTTCATACTGTAGCAACATTGGGTGCAATAGCTGAGAAAAGCAACTTGGATCAAAATATCAAACTAAATGAGTCCAAAATGCCCAGTGATCTGATTCTGCATTCTACACACTGAATGTAAATAAATGAAATTGTACAATGATTAATAAGCCAGTTTCTTCTTGGTTCTTTTCCTGTACTGCAGTGTATATTTTTCACTACTGTCATCTGAGAAGATGTTATCTTTTTATACCATACTTGTGTCTGTGTGTATGTTGTTGTTTAATATGCAAAAAACTGTCCTGCCTAGTTGTATAGTATTGTAGGATGCTCTGCTGGTGCACAATTCCAAGTGCCTTAGAAAACGGTTTAGCTCTTTTTAACTACATACATCAAAATACATACAAAAAAAAACTTCAATAAACTGTTCAGAAAACCCTGATACAGAAACATTTTCTTCTTAAATCTCTCATGGATAAATTTATAAGTCTAATGGATATTATTTCTGTTGGTATTACAGCTTACAGTTGGTGGTTACATTAAGTCACTCTACTACAGAACAGCTCATTTTCTAGCTCATGCTAAGTGACATTATCTTACTGGAGTCCTATTTCAATTTGGGAAACTCTTTACATATTTTTTAATGTGACCACTCCCCCTGTACATAACACTATACAGAGTTCTGTCCAAACATAATAATGGTATTCATGTTAACGTTTTTTGAGTGCAATTACAAGAGAGAGCAGAGAGTCTCAATTTTGCTCTCTCGTCTTCTAATTTTACACAAGTAGCCTCACAGCAGAGTAATCCCCGACCTACACCAGTGTGAGAATCAAACCAATGATTATAGCTGCAGTATATCAGGGCTCACAGAAGACATCAAGCCAATCCTATTACAGTAGCATGGCATTCATTAGATAGCTACAAGAGAAATGACCACACTTATTGGCATTACTGCAAAACATAGTAAAACAAATACACAGCAAAGCACACTTTAAGTAATTTTGTCTCTGAACAAACGGGCTCTGGTCTAACTTACACTGTGATAAATGCAGAGCAACTTCAGTTCAGTTGGAAACTCCGGAAATCCAACAGTATAGTTTTGTTGGGATTTACCCCTGTGTATGTTATGGCCCCATATAGTTGATATGTATTTTACTATACAAGTAATTACTTTCATATGGAGTAATAGCATCATGTTTCCCTAATAAGTTTCAATTTTGAAATTACTTGTGCTAGGCTTGTCTTTAAGTCCCAGACCTGGGGCGTAAAATGGAACAGGAGTTGCCAGAGTCTGCAATAGCTTACAGGATGCGATTTATTTTTCTTTATTGTAGAGTCCTTTATGCATCTCTTGGGGGAGGTCTAGGCAGTCAGGGAAGCCTCTGGCATTTTCCTGAGTCAATTCTGAGAAGCTGAGGTTGCCTGGAGGGGAATGTGAATTTTGGTAAAGTTTAGGTGATTAATAAACTTAAGGCTGAGTGGCACAGAAGGTGGGAAAGCTCAGAGAGATTGGCAGGGGACTAAGTTGTAGAGTAGCAGGTATGGATGCCCCCTGTGCCATAGAAGAAGACCATCTGGTGTTAATTTGCATAAATGTTCACATTTGAAAATTTATGCAGATTTTAATTAGACCACAGGGCAAGGAAACAAGTGTAGGAAATAGTTGTAGAGGCATGGGTGTGCAGGGAAGGCAGGAACAAAGGCTGGATCTGGCCTGACAAGCAGGAGATGTTTCTCACCCATCACAGCCTAGACTGACCAGTGTCTTGCCAACCCAAGGTCCTGCTTGCTTCAGGCAGAGGAGCTGCCTGAAGGTCAGGTCACCACTGCCACTAGCACTCTTCCTGGTGGAAACCAGGAGAGCTACAACCACTATGTGCCAGGACAGATGGGAAACACCTGACTTCAGGAGCCTCCCCCATGACACACATGTGGGGGACTCAAGACCATGAGTGGTGATGCTTGTTCCCGGCTTGGATTTTTGGATATTCCATTTCCCAAACTGGAATCTGGGCAAAGATCCCCAGTTCCTGGACTGTCCCACTCCACTTGAAAGACTGCTCTGGCCAAAAACCACCAACAACCTTCTCTTATTTAACTCTCTACAGGCCTCTTGTCCTGACTGATCTCTCTGCTGGCTTTGACA
Source organism: Sphenodon punctatus (assembly GCA_003113815.1). Classification (NCBI taxonomy): domain Eukaryota; kingdom Metazoa; phylum Chordata; class Lepidosauria; order Sphenodontia; family Sphenodontidae; genus Sphenodon; species Sphenodon punctatus. Next base: position 2,861,010 of record QEPC01001533.1, read on the forward strand.
CTCCTCTTTGAGTCACTTGGCTCCCTGGGCATAGTTCTTTACTGGTTCTCTTCCTATCTCTCTAACTGTGCCCTCAGTGTCTTTCTTGCTGGTACCTCCTCCACGTCACTTTCCCACTGAGTCAGGATTCCCCATGCGCTTGGTCCTTGGCCCTCCTCTCTTCTGCCTCTACGCTCTATCCCAGGGCAAACTCGTCTGTATGCTGACAAAGTTCAACTCTCTCTCTCCACCTCCACTCTTTTCCCCTCCAGTCTTGAATCACCGACTCTCTACAAACTTTGCTTGGATGTCTCTCCTCCAACTCAAATTGAATATGCTATGCCCAAGACTAAACTCATCATCTTTCCTAAAGATTCTTCTCCCTCCGTTTTCATTGATGGTGCCACCATCCAGCCTCTCTCAGGCATGTTGCTTACAGTTCATCTTTGATTTCTCCCTTGCCTTTGCATCTCAGATCTGTCCATTGCTAAGGCCTGTTTCTTCTCTCTTCATAATATCGCTAAATCCCAGCTAGCTCTCCCTTACTGTTTCCACTGCAAACACTCTATCCCATGCTCCAGTAACTCTTGTCCTGACTATTGTCCTTACTGGCCAACTGAGCTCTTCTCACTTTGCCCCTCTTACTTCTGTTCAACACTCCACTGCCAAGATCATAAACTTTGCCTGCCACTTTGATCATGTTCAGCCTCTCCCCTTTTACATTCAGTAAAAGCTCCTTGTCTTTACTTTCAAGGGTCCTTTCACAGCTTTATTCCTCCCACCACCATCTTTCTGCATTTGTGTCCTGCTACATTCACACCCAGAAACTTCCACCATCCTCTCCCACCCAATTATATCCTGCTCCCAGAAATGTTTTTGCCCCTTCTCTTGCACTACCTTTCCTTCCTAAATGCATTTGCTCTTTCCTCCCACCCAACCTTCAAAATCTTCCTAAAAACCTACCACTTCCAGCAGGCTTTCCTTAGCACCTCACAACCCATAAATTGCTGACTGATGCTACTTTTCTGTCTTATCATTCAAGGTCTCTTTCCCCCCTGTAATTAAAACATGCACCTGTGACTTTTCAACTTCATGAATGTAGCCCTCTCTCTATGTTCCCCTTCTTTGTCTTTCCTACACTGTAGAAGGGTGGGCGTGGGAGAGAAGGGACCTGTGTCGTTACTAATGATTGTACAGTACAGTGCCTGGTACATTACTTGTGCTATATTAATCATAATAAAACCAAACCGGTACCAACCTTAAGAACATGAGATGTGCCATATTGGGTCAGACCAATGGTCCATCGAGCCCAGCTCCTGTCTCTGACAGTGGCCAATCTCAGTCACTTAGAAGAATTAACCAACAGGTCACAATGGGGCAACCCATTCCCTGTTGTTCACTCCCAGCTCCCAACACTAAGAGGTTACATTCCCCAAACCTACCTGGCTAATGCTAATGGACCTATCTTCTGGAAACTTTTCCAACCCTTTCTTAAACCCAGCTATACTGCTGGCCTTGACCACATTGTCTGGCAACAAATTCCACAACTTAGTTGTGTGTTGAGTGAAAAAAATACTTTTATTTGTTTTAAATCTGCTACCTGTTCGTTTCATGGAGTGTCCCCTAGTTCTAGTACTATTTGAGAGGGTAAATAACCATCCCCTATTAACTTGTTCCACACCATTAATGATTTTATAAACTTCTATCATATCCCCTCGCTGTAGTTTCTTCTCCAAGCTGAAGAGCCCCAACCTATCCAGCCTCTCTTCATAGGGGAGCCGTTCCATAACCCGTATCATTTTTGTTGTCATTCTCTATTTCTACTATATTTTATTTTTTTTTAGATGAGGCGACCAGAACTGCACCCAATATTCAAGGTCACACCATAGATTTATATAGTGGCATCATGAAATTTTCAGGTTTATTCTCTGTCCCTTTATGAATAATTCTGAGCAACATCGTTTTCCTTTTTGATGGCCACCACACACTGAGCTGAGGATTTCAATGTATTGTCCACAATGACTCCAAGGTCCTTTTCCTGGGTGGTAACTCCTAATTTAGAACCCAGCATTGTGTACATAACGTTTGGATTGATTTTCTTTATGTGCATCACTTTGCACTTGTCCACATTAAATTTCATCTGTCATTTAGATGCCCAGTCTCTCAAGATCCCCCTGCAATTCTTCACAATCAGCTTGGGTTTTAACTACCTTGAATAACCTGGTGTCATCTGAAAAATTTCATCACTTTACTCCCCCCTCCCAGATCATTAGTGAATACATTAAACACCACCAGTCCCAGTACAGATCCCTGGGGTACTCTGCTATTTACTTCTCTCCATTGTGAAAACTGACCAATTAGTCATACACTTTCCTTTCTATCCTCTAACCAGTTACCAATCCACAATAGCACACTTTCTGAAAATCTAAAAACACTATATTGACCAGCTTCCCCTTATCCACATGCTTGTTCACACCCTCAAAAAATGCCAATAAATTAGTGAGGCATGCTTTCCCTTTGCTAAATCCATGTTGACTCTTCCTCATTAAACCAGATTTATCAATATGTCTTATGATTCTCTTTTTAATAATAGTTTCCACCATTTTACCCAGCAGAGATGTCAGGCTCACCGGTCTGTAGATTCCAAGATCACCTCTGGAGCGGCATTACATTCGCTACCCACCAGTTCTCCGGTACAATGGCAAATTTTAGCGATGCACAACCTTACCCAACAGCTCTAATTTGCTCCTGAGCATTTGTCAGTAACAGGCTTATTAGAAGCGGCCCAAATAATTGTCAAGTGCTGGCAGATGGATGCGGAAACATGGGAAGGGACTGATTTACTGGCAATAGGTGGAAGACAAGTTTGAGGGGTTTTTTTCTGAGATTCTTATACAGAGGCCATTTTTACATGGATGCCCCTCCCCACCCACCCCCCTTGGTGTTCGTACAGGGGACCGGGGCATCTATGTAAACGGGTGTGTGTGTGTGTGTGTCTGCTCGGTGTTCGTCCGTGTGAACACCAAGGGGGATGGGTGTGGGTGCGTGTGCCAGAAGAGGCTGTGTGGATGGAGGTGGGTGTGTCTGTAACGGGACACACACACACACACATCCCTCCACCCACACCCATCTGTGTAAAAAGGGCCAGATTCAGGGTTTGGAGAGCAGAAAAGTGGGCTGCTTGTAAAAAAAACCTTCCTTTATCCTAACCTAGGGCTGTGCAAGGCAAGCATAAATTTTGTGTTCAGTTTGTCACCTCCCAGTAAAATTTATGGGTTATTTTGTTTTTTAAGCGATGAGCTGCTATCAGCCCTGCCCTGGATTTAACCCCTTGGCCCCAAACGTCTAGTGGAGATGTTTTCCAGTGAAACTGCCCTTCTAGGCCCCAGGACTTCAACCGTCCTTCCTTTTCTTTGCCACCTCTTGCTCGGGGTCGGATTGTTTGCTGCCTAAATTGTGACACAACTAAAGCCCTGAAAATCATACAATTCCCAGCAGTCCCAAGCCTGGTATTGGAATCAAGCTGGCTACCCCATTCCCGAACAAGGCAACAAGAGAGCAGATACCGAACCAGTAAAGATTATTGGACACTTCACAAGTTATCAGAGGAACCTCATGCAGCTCTGGTGACACCTGCTGCAAAGAAGTGACATAGACCCGCTAGGTAACAAAACGTCTCCAAACGTTCACAGACAAAAGCGCACCCCTGACATCACTTGCAAGCAACCTGGTCAATAATAGTTCTATTCAGCCCCTGGGGTTTAACACGCTGCCAAGTAGTTTAGGATTGAAAACGCACACTGTTAAAAATCCCCTGGCTGCCCTTTCCAGTCGGGGTACAGCCCAATTCCGATAAAGCTAAAACCGCTGCCTCTCCCAAACTCTGCGTTAAATGTCCTGGCCGCCCGAGCGGTTTTTGGGGAGGTGTTTTTAGACAAGCGCCTCCCCACCCATCGTACATGTGGCAGAGCCGCATTGGGTGAGGCGTGGGTGACGGGCGGCGCTTGTCTAAACACGCCCCTTGTCTCCACAGAGACCTTCGCGATTCACGCTCTCGTTAAGATGGAAAGGCGTAGCCTAGCAACCGAAACTACGGAAAGCCTTACGGTTTTGCGTAGCCGGCTCATCGTTCACTATTGGCTACAGCCCACGTGCGCGTGCGCTACCCCGCCTTCTGCGGCCTGGTGGAAGAACCCACTGGAGGGGGAGGTCGCATTTAACTTTTCATGAATGGCAGGGCCGGATTTACCAACAGCCCCAGCTTCCTATCGGTTTCAATACAGGGCTCTGTTTACTTCAGCGTGATTGGCTGGGATGGGATTTCCTCCCCGCCGCCGTTTTTCCGCTCATGCACAGGAGTTGGTTTCCCCCAAGATGGTGTCCGCGCTCTGGTGAAGAGGAGTTTTACTCTGATCCACTTGAAACGAGCAGAGTTCTTCGGGGGTGTCCTAGAACGCGAGCAACAACAGAAGTTGGGCGGCGCCCTTTGACACTCGCTCCCTCTTTCCGCGGGCGCCATGGTAAGTAACGGGGGGGGGGCGCGTTGTCGCTCGGGTTTTAACGGCTTCTTTGTACCAGCGAAGAGAGTGCGCGTGGGCCCCCCCCGCCGCAGCTTGGAGACCGCAAAAGTGCTTGGGTTCAACTTCTCTCCCGCCCCTTTCGAACCCTGTCATGCAGTTTCTGAGGCTTTGAAATAAAGCCGTCTAGGGAGGGGGGTTTCTTCTTTGAACACAATGCATCACGCGTAACCAGCTGTACTTTTGCAGCCTCACAGGAGGAAGAAACCCTTCATCGAGAAGAAGCAAGCGGTAACGTTTCATCTAGTGCACAGAAGTCAGAGGGATCCTTTGACCGCAGATGATGCTGCACCCCAGAGAGTTCTGTTGCCTGCACAGAAGGTAAATGATACTAGTGGCTTCTATGATAGAAGTTAATATGGGAGGAGGTTTTCTGTTGAAGGACATGATATAGGATTAGGTTTCAGTTAAGCTTCTTCAGACCGACCTGCTAAAATGTGAGGATTGAATGCAACGCTTGTGTTCTTCAGAGCCTAGTATCGAATTCAGGTTCTTCATGAAGTGGCTGTGTCCATCTGCATTCTTGGGCTCCTTCTGGGTAGCTCCAGAAAACTTCCAGCCTCCCAAGATCGCTCCTCAACCTTTCTCCTATGATCACATGGTTGCCTGTGCAGGATACTGATGAGGATAGAAAGAGAGTGGGGCCACCCACTTGATTTCTTTCCAACAGCACTTAGGCACGGGGAAAAGGAGATGGTGCTTCACGGCGTTGCTTTGAGTATTTCACTGTATCTTTCCTACACCCTAACAAAAACAACCTCAGGCTCCTAAAACTATAGTGAGACTACTCCATTTTATGCTAGATCTCCTCGCACAGGTAATATAGGTTAGTGAGTTATCTGATCTCCTTCAGTCCTTCCATATTTGTAGATACACAAGGCTAAGGTTACTCTAAGGCCACATCAGCGGTTTCTGCCTAACGTAGTCTCCAAATTCCACCTTAGCTGGGACATCTCCTTATCTATGTTCTTTCCAGTCTTTTTTGACTCTCAGTAAGCAGCTATCCCTCTAAATTTACATAGGGCTGTTTTCTTCTGTTTAGATTTCCATTTAGAATAGAGGCAAACCTGCTTAATACATTCAGGAGTAAATCCAAGGGAAAGTAAATGTCTTCAGGTGAATAGTAGCCTGTAGTGTAATTTGTTATACATTAGCTAACTGCCAAGTCTCAGGAGGGCTTAGGCCTCATTCAGCTAGAGCAGGGGAGGTCAACTTGATTTGTCCAGAGGGCTAGAAAATTTGGGTCAGACCCAACCCCATGGCTGTATGTGGCCTAGCCCCCAATTTGCATAACCCTGCCCAGAATGTACATTGACACACCCCTAATTTGCATAGTCCCACCCCTAGTTCGCATACCTTGTGTGAACGTAAAAACGCATGCAAATTAAGTCCAATTTCAAGCCTGCATGCCAAAGAACCCATTGCAGGGGCAAACACAAACCAGTGCCACCACTTGGCAAAACAAAGCTGGCACCTCCCCCATGAACCTAGCGGACAGGGTATCTTTTATTTATTTATTTATTTAATAGATTTATATCCCGCTCCTCCTGCAAAGCAGCCCGGGGCGGCTTCCAACAATAAAATACAATAAAAACAGTTTAAAACATTCAATACAATAATATTAAAGCAGGGCTAAATATAATAAATAATATAATGAATCATAAGTAAGGTGGGGGAGCTAAAAACCCCTCACCCTACCCTTCCCCAAAGGCCTGGGCGAACAGCCAGGTTTTACAACTTTGCCGGAAGGTCAACAGGCTAGGGGCCAGGCGAGCTTCCTCTGGAAGGGAGGGAGTTCAAAGGCGCGGCCCAGCCACCGAGAATACCCTCCCCATTGTGGCCCCCCGCTTAACACGGGGGACCTCCAAGAAGGCATCCCCGGTGGACCGGTATGCAGAGGCAAACACAAACCAGCACTACCACATGGCAAACAAAAGCTGACATGTCAAAACAAAGTGATGATCAGAAAGCGATCAACCTTCTTTTGAGATTTGGTGCAGTTGGAGGAGGAAGGAGCAGAGTTTGGGATATCACCAGGACTACAAAGCAGGTAGGTAGGGGAGGGTCCCTGGACCTGAGGGTTAGGGCATACTGGAACTACTGGTGTTGGAAAACTGGGATCACTAGGCTGTGGGGTGGGGATTCTGGAATGTAAGGGGGCTTACCCGAGCAGGGAGGCAGGTGCACCAGGATACAAGCGAGGAGGAAGAGGAGGCCCACATTACCCTGCATTGGCACAACCTGGTGCAAAACACGTCCCAGCCCTGCTTCCCACCACCCGGTGTGCTCCACCCCCATGCCTTGATAACCGCAGTGCTCCCATTCCAGTAACTCGTGAGGGTTGTCAGGTGGAAGGGATCACTAGGCCCTGGCATTCTCCCACTCTGTCCTGATGACATGAGAGGGTTCCCCACCTCTGACAGCAGTGGCACGAAGGGGCCCTGGATCCATGTGGCAGCAGAAGGAGCTCTGCTCCCCCCTCACACTCACAGCTTCTGCTCTGCAGTGGCAGCTGGGGGCCCCTCCAAGTTCCTTCCTTCGCTGCCTGTGTCCGCGGCTTGGCTCCCTGGACTTGCTTGACTCCAGCCCTGAATGCTGCAGGGAAAGGCTTCTCTTTACTCGGCTCACTGGTTGCACTTGGGGAGGGGCCGGTGCACCCACATACAATAGAAACCCATTTGACAGCAGGCCTCAAAAAAAGCAAAGGCCCAGGGGCTGTATGTTGTGCACCCCAGAACTAGAGTTATGGCTACTTCAACTGCTTTCAGGCACGTTCCCGTATCTGACCTCTATAAAGACAGCTTTACTATATACAAAGTACTATATAGTCCAATTAGGAGCTAATTGGAGCTAAAAAAGAAACAAAGATGTTTCCTTTGGCAGAACAGCTTTCCATTCTCTCTTCAGTTAGCCCCCTCCCCTCTTATATGCTGAGTGTTGCATGCAGGAACTTCTTCTTCCCTGTAACTGTTAAACATGCACGCCTCAACTTCATAAATGTATCCTTATCTCCCTATCTTCCCCTCTCCCTTGTTTGTCCTGATTTGTAAGCCCCTTGGTGTAGGGACCTGTCTAGAACTACTGGTTGTACAGCACCAGCTACAAGCCTGGCACTATATAAGTAAATAATAATAATTAATAATGTGACTTAAGGGATGGAGGAGTGAGGGGACTGTAATAGAAGTGTTCTGCAACTGGTGATGGAACCAGCAGGAGCTCAGAAGTGTGAATGGATACAGTCCTCTCAAAAGACTATCATTTACAGGTAAGTAACTCTACTTTTCTAGCACCTACCTAGACATGGCCTGAAAACTTGGCACTCGCTCCATAGAATTCCAGCTAGTAGCCAGTGGTTGTTAAGAAATTACAGTACAAGCACGGGGAAAGAGTGTGACAAATCCACTAAAGCCTGGCCTGTATAAGTAGTTTCTGTGGAAAACTGGATATGTAGAACACTATACCATAGCAAAGTGCTACAGGACAGCATTTACTACATGATGGGTAACTCCAGATTAACGAGCAGCTTGTTCCGGAATGACTACGTAAACCATTTCCTGCTGGGCGAGTACTCTATGCCCTGCATGCTCCTTGCTTCATGATAGACATACGTTTGCTCCCTATGCTGGACTTTGAGAGGCAGGAATATGAGTTTATGGTGCTGACATTGTGATAGTGCTAGGAAGCAGATGGATAGGAACTGCCTTTCCCCCACTTTCACCTCCCAGCTTCTATATCGGTAATAGGTAAACCTTCTCTAAATAGGTAAATAGATTCTATATCATGGAAAGGCAGAATATGTAGAAATCCTATTCATCTTTCTTGGAAATATTTTGTGTTTTCAAAAGACCATTATCTTCTGAAATCTCAACTGACTTTGCTTTAGCTCCTGAAGAAATTGCACATTCCTAGGAGTTCAGTTATGTTATCTATGAATTTATCTTCTGTTGAAGACTTCCTCCTATATGACTGTTATCGACAGGCTAATGTTGGTGCACTTCTGTTTTGCATGCAAGTCTGTTTAAAAGGTATCTTCTGTGTGCTTCTCAAGAAGACGAGTGCTGTGTCATGTTACCTCATTGTGCCCAGCCTAATATCCAGATTAATTTTGCCCTTCTTTATAATCCCAAGAGAGATGAAGAACAGAGGAGAGATGAGCAGAGAAAGTATGGAGTGTTCTTTGATGATGATTATGACTACCTGCAGCACCTGAAAGAAGCCTCTAGACCATCTGAGCTTGTTCCATCTGATGTGTCAGGTCAACGTAGCAGGATTGTTGTGACTGAAGAAGGGAAGGTAGAAGAGGAAATTCAACAAATTCCAGTAAGTTCAGTATTTGCTGCTTGGCAAGGTATGGGGAGAAAAATCAGGTTTTCAGGGAATTTTTATGTCTTGTAAAAAAAATTTAATACTTTTTATATATCATTCCCTGGCCTTAGTTCTTGGGATAGGGTGGAACACAAATTTAAATAAACTAACCAATGTACTTTACTATCTTTCAAAGTTAACATCCAGGGAATGCATCAACCAGACAGATGTAGTCAACAAGCCTTCCTGTAGCTGTTACAAACAGCTTAATCAAAGACTCCCTTGTACCTGAAAGGTATAAGGTCTTTATATATGAAAGACTGGCTGTCCTTCCACACTCCACAGCAACCTCTGTGGTCAGCTGGGAGCAATCTCTTGCAAGTACCACCTGCCAATCTTGTCCATATGACAAGGGCCCACAGAGATGCGTTCTCATTTGCTGCCCCAGTATTATGGAGATCCCTTCTTCCAGAGGTCTGTCAGCGTCTGAGCATATTTTGGAGGCGGTGTACAATTTTTCTTTTTAGCAAAGCATTTGGCAGATGGCGATAGGGGGTGGGTGGGTTTCTGGGGTGAGGGTGGAGATTTTTAATAGAATTTTACTGTATTTTTTATTTCTGTAACCCACCATGGGTGGGGTATAAATTTTAATGAATAAAATAAATATTCTCGCCCCTCCCCCATGTGGTGTTTTAGGGAAGTGTTACGTAACTGAAATGGTATAGGTTAGACCAATATATTGAGGATTTATATTTGCAGGATAGTATGTAAACTTGTTCTTCGAGTGGCTCCTCCCATTCTCACAAATGGAGTTTGCGCATGCACGCCCTTCTCCTACTGGCATATACCAAGCTCATATTTAAAATTTTTCGTGACGTCAACAACCCCCCCACAGTATATTAAGGTAGTCTCCCGCGTAAGCCCAACAGTTCCTTCCAAGCGCTTCGCGGCTTACTAGCATTTACTGTAGCTCTGATTATTATTAGTGATGTCTCTAGTTAAACACTCGTTCAAGCGTTGCTCGTCATGTAATAGAAAAATGATAACTAAGGATCCACACGGTCAGCGCCTGATCTGTTTGGGTACTGGACATGACCCAGTAGATTGTCCTGATTGTCTTTGAAGCCCAGAGCCTTGAAAGAAAGAGCTATGAGGCTCCCGGTTCTCTTGAAGGAGATAGAGGACACTCAAAGATGTAAGTCTCCACCTAGGAGGGTAGCATCCCCCTCCTCACAACCTACTAGTATCAGGGCTGAGGTGGCCATCTTGGAGACTATTCTAGCCCCTGAAATTTTCATACCGGACCCTCAGATTCCAGGGACATCAGGAGCCGGAATTTCTTCCTCCCCCATGTCAAAGAAAAGGTGGTTTGAGGAGATAGAGGCTGCCCAAGAGGCAGCCCGCTCGTTTTCTCCTGCTTGCTCAGAGAATGAGGCGGCTTTACTATGGGGTGAGTTCTCTTCTCCCTCGACCTCGTTATCACCGCTTGTCATTACCTCACCATCGTATAATGTGGAAGAGCAATCTGCGCCACAATTTAGGGGTTCACCCTACCAACCCCCTCGAATTCAGTGGGTTGCCAGCCCCAGACAACAGCCAGCTCTAAAACCCCTACCTCTGCCTCCCTGACAGGAACCTGATACCAGGTTTCCTTGGAGATTTTTCAGGGAGCAAGAATCAGCTAGGGAAGAGGATTCCAAACGGATTTTGTTGTGTTTGGAAAAGCTGGTGAAGGTGTCGGAGTCAAAGGCTACAGGATAGTATGTAAACTTGTTCTTCGAGTGTTCTTCCCCGAGGGATCGATGCACCCGGTTTACTTCATGACACTCGACGTCATTCTGCACCGGTGTCCACACATTCTCCTCCTTCCACTCCACCCCGGTACCTCCCATCGACATCGACAGCTCGAGCCTTCTATGCATGCGTCGACGACGACTGTCAAACCATCGACGTTGATGACTCAATCGACGTCGGTAGACCGTCCATCAGCTTTTCAACTAGAAGCTAAGAGAATTTTTTTAGCAAGAAGGGAGAAGAGAAGGAGACTACTTAAGAGAAGGAGGCAAAGGAGGTCCCAAGGCATTGAACAGCTTCCGCTCGAGCTTTCTCCTCCACAAGAGCCTCAGCAGGACCTTCCCTTACAAGAGGTGCTACCGACACCTGAGACTCCTGAGCCCTTTGAAGGAGGTCACAACGACGAAAACATATCACCACCTCCATCCGACATAGTGCAGGGCTCAACGTCGACAGGTTCTTCTCAGGACCACAAAGAATTCCAAGACCTGCTCAGGAAATATTTCTCTATTCTAAAGTTGGAAACCTTGGCTATGGCTGAGCAGGATGTGGGCCCTGCTTATTCGTCAGTAGAAAAACCTACGCAGGCAAAGACAACTCTACCCTTATTGAAGAGACACGCAGCAGACGCTGATAAGATTTGGATGACACCTGCGGCCGTACACCCAGTTTCTTCAACAGCTAGCTCCTTCTATCTGTTCCCCCCAGTCCAGGGGTCAATATTCTTCAAACATCCACTTCCAAATTCCTTAGTGGTGGCAGCATCAGCGGAGAAGTTCCAGAGAAATTTGCAGGACACTTCTCCAGCTGACAGGGAAAATAGGAGAATTGACGTGTTTGGTAGGAAGGCATTTGCATCCTCCACCATGCTGATGTGAACCTCAAAATATGCAGCGTCTATGTCTTCTTACCAGCACCATTTGTGGGATGAGGTCCACAAAATAATCCCTTCTCTCCCCAGTGATATGCAGGCCCCACTGCTTGCATTATGCTCAGAGGGACTGAGCACTGCAAGGTTTTAACTGCAAACGGCCAGGCACTCCTCAGAAACCGCAGCTAGGGGAGTTGCTAATGCAATAGTTACAAGGCGTTTTGCTTGGTTGAGGGGCACCAAGATGGACACACATCACAAGGCAAAGATTGAGAACTTGTCTTTTGATCAGTCTGGATTATTCTCCAAGGACACTGATGACATTTTAGAAAAGATCCAGAAATCAAGATCAACGGCTATAAAGATGAAGATCACACCAAGGGAGCAGGGCTCTCAATATACTTTGTTCAGGCCCCAGCAGCAGTCCTACTATCGGCAGCAAAGGCCTTATTATTCTGGTGCACAGCCTTACTATAAGAGGTATACTTCTCCCAGTCCCTCTTATCAGGGTCGGTCTAAACATCAATATACTCCATACAAACAAAGGGGTAATTATGGGAAGCAATACTCATCATTTGCCATAAGAGGGCGCAAGTGACAATTAATGTCAGAGGCTAATGCTTCACTCTCCCCTGTTAACTTTCAGTTTGCTTTGTCTACTTGCATTTCTGTTTGGGAGCATATTACAGATGATAAATGGGTTCTCTCAGTTGTAGAGACCAGTTACAAGGTTTCGTTTTCAGTGCTCCCTGACACTTCCACCAATGTTAAGTCAGTTGCCTTTTCAAAGTTACATGTTCAAGAATTAAATAAAGAAGTTTCTGAATTGTATGAAAAGGGTGTAATCGAATTAGTAGATACCAATACCTCCTCTTATGTGTTTTATTCTACCTGTTTTCTTATTGAAAAGAAGGATGGCGGTTTTAGACCCATTCTAGACCTAAGAGAGCTAAATACTTATGTCTCTTACCACAAGTTCAAGATGTTAACCTTAGAAAAATTATCTTCCTTATTACATGAGGGTCAATGGTATGCAGTCATCAATCTACAGGAGGCCTATTTTCATGTCAGACTCCACCCTTTGTCTAGAAGCTTTTTTAGATTTGTACATAATTCTCTCCATTTTCCGTTTTCCTCTCTACCTTTTGGATTGTCATCTGCACCTAGAGTTTTTACCAAGGTGATAGCACTAGTCATTGCGTTCCTACGTAAGAACGGAATAGACATATACCCTTACCTAGATGATTGGCTCCTCACTGCTCCGTCCCCTCAAATTTTGAATCGGAATATTCATTTCACTTTGGGCCTATGTTCTAGATTAGGTCTATCAGTTAATTTTAAGAAGTCTTCCCTATTCCCTGCACAAAGAGTTTCCTATATTGGGGCTATTTTGGATTCCACGGTAGCAAAGGTATTTGCCCCAGAGGAAAGATTCTCTGACACTTCTGATATTATCAGACCTATAACTATTCATAGAAAGCAGAAAGCCTCTGTTTTCCAAAGACTTCTAGGCCTAATGGCTTCCACCACTGCAACCACACCTTTTGCAAGGCTACATATGAGGACATTGCAGCTTTGGTTTTGGGGACTCTTTAACCCTTTGCTAGATCCACAGAGTAAGAGACTTTGCATAACTCGCAGAGTTATGGACTCTTTAGTGTTTTGGACTAAGAGAAATTGTGTATTGGCTGGGAGCCCCTTTGTAAAGCCCTTGCCTGTACAAACTTTAACAACGGATGCTTCATTGACAGGTTGGGGAGCTCACCTGCAGCAGTTGGACATCTCTGGAACCTGGACTACTGCGCAAAGAAACCTACACATAAATTTGTTGGAGACTACAACTATTCTAAAGGCTTTTTACCCTCTCCTTCGAGGGAAAGTCATCAATGTGGCATCAGACAATTCAACCACGTTGTGGTACATAAACAAGCAGGGGGGTACAAAGTCCCCAGAGCTTTGCAGAATTGCCCTAACGATCTGGCAATTTGCTATAAAACACAAAATACATCTGGTGGCCTCCCATATTGCAGGAACTCTGAACACGCAAGCAGATATCTTAAGCAGATTAGTAATAGAGAACCACGAGTGGGAACTATCAGGGGAGATATTTCTCGATCTCATGCATTTATGGGGCACTCCATTAGTTGATGCATTTGCCACAAGTCAAAATTCCAAATGCCAACTATTCGGCTCGAGCTGCCCACGACCCAGCGTCCATAGGGGATGCGTTTCAGATCTTATGGAAGCCTCATCTAGTGTATGCATTTCCCCCAATACCACTAATCTCCAGAGTTCTAGAAAAGGTGACAGCTCAGGGAGCAAACCTGATTTCAATTTGTCCAAAGTGGCCTTGTCAATTCTGGTTCAGCCAGCTGCTTCGACTAGCCAACCGCTCCTTGTCTCTACCACCAATACCAGACCTCTTGTCCATGAACCACGGTCTTATTCTACACCCAGGTGTGGACCGTCTGAAGCTTCATGCTTTCAGATCATATATCCTTGACTCGGTAAAGTCGAGGACTGGGTAGCCCTAGTTCTCCTTAGCGACATCAAAGAGTCTACTAGAAGATCTTATGAATCAAAATTTTCCAGATTCTCATACTGGATATTGGAAAGATCCAAGTCAATAGATCAGGTGTCCATTGATCTGGTTTTAGAGTACCTACTGTCATTGGCAGATGCGGGGCTTTCCCACTCCTCACTTAGAGTCCACTTAGCAGCTATTTCCAAGCGTTTCCAGCTAGAAGGTACTCAGCCTTTATTTTCTCACCCCTGGGTTAAGAGATTTTTGAAGGGGTTAAATAGCATGTTTCCCCCTATAAGAACCCCAGTTTCTCAGTGGGATCTTACTTTGGTGCTTGAGTTTCTCACTGGAAAACAGTTTGAACCCCCAGATCTATCTGACCTCTTTAGCTGGTCCCTCAAGACCGCCTTCCTAATTGCTATTACCTCAGTCAGAAGGGTGAGTGAGTTGGCGACCATAAATATTAAAGATCCCTATCTTCAATTCTACCCAGATAGGGTAGAAATCTCGACTCACCCCTCCTTCATCCCTAAGGTGGTGTCTCCATTTCATCTTCAACAAAAGATTGTGTTACCAGTTTTTGCACCCCCTCCTCATGATTCTGAGTTGCATAGAAAGGCCCATACCTTGGATGTTAAAAGGGCTATAATTATCTATCTAGACAAGACCAAAGTCTGTAGGAAATCAGATAACCTTTTCATGGTCCATCTTTATGGGGTGAGTTTCGGGAAGTGACGCCGGCCGATGTGGTGGATGTCCTGGGGTCTGTGAGGGCCACGTGTTGTCAACTGGATCCGTGCCCGTCCTGGTTAATAAAAGCTTCCGGGGAGAC
>QEPC01001533.1:2877278-2906365 GCA_003113815.1 Sphenodon punctatus
GGGGGGGGGTGATTTTAATCCCCCGCCCATTTATTTATTTACTATTGTTTTTTAGCCCTGTTTTGTTGTTGCATTTTATATTTATGTTTTAACTAATTTTAACTGCTTTTATCATTGTTGTTAGCCGCCCCGAGCTGCATTGCAGGAGGGGGTGGGATACAAATCTATAAAATAAATAAATAAATATCCCCCTCCTTACAGAGGTTGGGCCAGAAGATATCTCCCCACACCATATCCAAGTCATTGGTTCATACTATTTCTGGTGCTTATGCTCACGTGGGATTACCTATACCACCTAATTTAAAGGCTCATTCACTTAGAGCCATGGGGGCCATGACAGCAGGTTTTGCAAATATATCCCCCCAACAGATATGTAGGGCTGCCACGTGGACCTCACAACATACCTTTATAAAGCATTATTCTGTGCACTTGACCTTCCAAGAAGAGACTTCGCTGGGTGTCTCTGTACTTTCTTCTATCTTTAAGGCTTGCTAACTACCTTATGTCTCAAGTGGACACAGTGTATCTGGCCTCAGTGTTTGTTGTAAACTTATTAACATACGTAAGGTTTACCTTTTCTAGTCCAGTCAATTGGTCTATTTATTAAACGACCTGGTTAGATTTTACATTTTCTCTTGGACTATTTATTTCTATAAGGTATAAATTCCTCCACCGCCTGTATCTAGGCTTGGTACTCACCCATTTGTGAGAATGGGAGGAGCCACTCGAAGAAGAACAGAGGGTTGCTACCTTGTAAACAAGGTTCTTCGAGATGGCTCCGAACATTCTCACAAATGCCCACCCTTTCGACCCCACGTGGAATTTATATTTCTGTACAGGTTGGAAGGAACTGTTGGGCTTACGTGGGAGACTACCTTATATACTGTGGGAGGCGTGTTGACGTTACGAAAACTTTTAAATATGAACTTGGTATATGCCGGTAGGAGAAGGGCGCGCATGCGCAAACCCCATTTGTGAGAATGTTCGGAGCCATCTTGAAGAACCTTGTTTACAAGGTAGCAACCCTCTGTTCTTTTGGTCTGTCGTCTTTTAAGAATCTGGCACGTTCAGGATGTTGATCTTTACTCTTCACAGCTCCACTGACTGGCTGTTTGGAATCTTGGGATTTGGGTTTCAAACATAAGTCTGAACTAACAGTTTGAAGGAAAGCAGCTGGTTCCTCGTAGGACAGAGTTACATCATGATTCCTAGTTACCAGTCGCTGATTAGGTCTACTGTGTTATTCAGGTTGAATAAATATTGTGGTTTTAAAACCTAGAGGACTATGGCATGGATGTTTTTGTGGGTTTCATAGGGCCTGAGGACCACATTTCATGAGGACCAAACTATGTGATTTGGGTGTGGGGGGCACCGTGCCCCAGAAGCAACAGTTTGTGGCATGTTCAGTGCCTTCAGGAGCAACTGTACTGGCCAATCCTTCCTGCTGCTGTTGCAGTGAAGGAGAGAATCTGCTAGTCCCACTGAGCAAATTCTTCATTTCCTAGGGAATAATGCTGTGGTACAGGCCCCAATTGTGCTTGGTCTATATGCTATCATACAATGAGCATATAAGCTAAACCATTTTAAAAGGAATTTAGACCAATAAGGGGCAAATGTATTTAAATGTCTATATACAAATGCTAGAAGTCTAAAAAGTAAGATGGGAGAATTAGAGTGTATTACCGAAATGACAGAGTACATCAAGCTGGTGGTGGGGTGGTGCTATATGTAAGAGACAACGTTGAGTCAAGCAGGATTAATATTGTAAAGGAAGCAAACAGTACTCTTGAATCTCTGTGGATAGAAATTCCATGTATAACGGGGAAGTGTATAGCGGTCGGCTTGTACTGTCGTCGTCCTGACCAGGACCGTAGGCAGGCTACTAAAGTCAGAAACACAATAATGGGCAATTTCAATTACCCTCTTGTTGACTGGGTGAATTCCTCGGGGCGGGATGCAGAGATGAAATGTCTAGATGTCATAAATGACTGCTTCCTGGAGCAGTTCATCCTGGAACCAACAAGAGAAGGAGCAACTTTTGATCTAGTCCTAAGTGGAGTGCAGGATTTAGTGCGAGGGGTAACAGTGCTGGAGCCACTGGGCAATAGTGATCATAATATAATCCAATTTGACATACTCACAGGAGGGAAAATGCCAAATAAAACCACTGTGGTAACATATAACTTTAGAAAGGGGAACTATGTAAAAATAAAGAAGCAGTTGTAAGAATTAAATGTCTACAGGCAGCGTGGAGACTATTTAAAAACACCCTCTTGAAAGCTCAGATTAAATGTATTCCACAAATTAAGAAAGGTAGGGAGAGGACCAAACATCTGCCTGTGTGGTTAAATGGTGAGGTGAAGGAGGCTATTGGAGCCAAAAGGGCATCCTTTAAAAAATGGAAAGAGAGTCCCAATGAGGTAAATAGGGAAGAACATAAGTGTTGCCAAAGTAGATGTAAAAAGTTAATAAAGCAGGCCAAAAAGGAATTTGAGGAGCAACTTGCTAAAGTTGCTAAAATGATAATAAAAACTTTTTCAAGTCCATCAGAAGCAGGAAGCCTACTAGAGAGTCAGCTGGACTGTTAGGTGACCAGGGGGTGAAAGGGGTGCTTAGGGAGGAAAAGGTCATTGCAGAGAAGCTGAATATCTATTATTTATTTATTTTTGTTCTAAGCATTTTTGAGTCGCCCCCCCATGCCTACGGCACCTCGGGGCAACGTACAATTTCATAAAACATTACATAAAAACATTTTAAAAACACAGTAATTTAAAGCTAAAACAGGGTTGGAAAACAAAATTAATAAAAATTAAAGGGAGGGGAGAGCCAAAAGCCTAACCCACCCTCCTCCCCAAAGGCCTGGGCGAACAGCCAGGTTTTACAAGCCCGCCGGAATGTCAAAAGGCTTGGGGCCAGGCGAGTTCTTTGCTTTGGTATTCACTGCAGGTGATTAACTGGAAGAGCTGTCACAAATCAACGTGACTTTGTAGGAGGTTCCAGAGCAAATTGACAAACTACAAATCACCAGGTCCAGGTGGTATTCACCCCAGAGTTCTGAAGGAACTCAAACATGAAATGGCAGACCTACTGTTAGTAATTTGTAACCGATCACTAAAATCTGCAACTGTACCTCAGGACTGGAAGGTGGCAAATCTAACCCTGTTGTTTAAAAAGGGATCCAGAGGTGATCCTGGAAACTACAGACCAGTAAGCTTGACATCTGTGCTGGGCAAAATGGTGGAAACTATCATTAAGAACAGAATCGCTGGGGCATGTTGATAAACATGGCTTAATGGGGAAGAGTCAACATGGATTTAGCAAAGGGAAGTCATGGCTCACTAATCTGTTAGAATTCTTTGAGGGTGTAAATAAGCATGTGGACAAGGGAGACCCGGTAAATATAGTGTACCTGGATTTCCAGAAAACATTTGATAAGGTCCCACATAAGACACTTGGTAAAATTAAAAAGTCATGAGATTGGAGGTAGTGTCATACTATTAATTGGTAACCGGTTAAAGGATAGGAAGCAAAGAGTTAGTTTTCACAATGGAGCGATGTAATAAGTGGTGTGCCTCAGATCTGTTTTGGGATCGGTGCTGTTTAATGTATTCATTAATGATCTGGAAAAGGACGTTAAGAGTGAGGTGATCAAACTTGCAGATGACACCAAGTTATTCAAGGTAGTTAAAACACGAGCAGACTGTGAAGAACTGTGGCAGGATCTTAGGAGACTGGGTGCCTGGGCATCTAAATGGCAGATGAGATTTAATGTGGACAAGTGCAAAGTGATGCACATAGGGGAAAATAATTCAAACTATTAGTACTAAGCACTGTGTACTCAAAGGTAGGACTTAGCACTCAGGAAAAGGATCTGGGAGTGATTGTGGACAATACACTGAAATCCTCAGCAGTAGTCAAAAAAGCAAACCATGTTACGAGTTAATCACAAAGAGAGAGATAATAAAATTGAGCATGTCATAATGCCTCTATACAAATCAATGGTGATACCGCACCTGGAATGTTGTGTGCAGTTCTGGTCGCCCCATCTCAAACAAGACATAGCTGAACTAGAAAAGGTATAGAGAAGGGCAATGAGAATGATAAAGGGTATGGAACGGCTTCCGTACAAAGAGAGGCTTGACAAGCTGGGTCTCTTCAGCTTCAAGAAGAGAAGACTGAGAGGGGACATGATGGAGGTTTATAAAATCTTGAGTGGTGTGGAATGAGTAGATAGGGAATGGTTATTTACCCTCCCAAATAGTACTAGAACAAGAACTGGATAAGTTCTTGGAGAGTAGGTTTATTAATGGCTATTAACCAAGTAGCTTACAGGATGAACTTCTTACTGTCAGGAGCTGGAAGCGAACAGTGGGGAATGGATTGCCCATTGTGACTGTTGGTTCTTCTCTCATGCAATCGAGATTAGTCACTGTCGGAGAAGACTGGATGCTGGGCTTGATAAACCATTGGTCTGACTCAGTATGGCACTTATGTTCGTAACCCTCCTTTGCCTGAGAAACTGACTGACTAATAACTGTATCGGGGGTCAGAAGGACCCCCATTAATAAATAGCTGAAAAATAATGAATGTGATTGATTTGAAATGGACTCCAGATTAAGAAAAAAAAATTGACAGTTTATTAGTATAACTGAAAAACAGAAATACAAAACAACCCCCCATGATATTGGGGGTCACCATGACCCCTCATGTAAAGCAGCAGCATAACTAACAAGTTGACCCCCCCCCCCCATCCAGAAAAGGAGAGGAGGAGCCAGCTCAAAATTCTTGAGTTCACAGTAGGGTGGCCAGATATACCAATTTTAGAGGACATTTATGAAAAATGCATGGCTTCATTGAGCTCCAAACCTCAGTTAATGCAGGGGTCATCAACACCCCCGATGCAAAATGAATAGGTATTTTTCCAACACAAAGCTGCTAATGGCTGGGATAAAAAAAAAAAAAGTCAAGAGTTCAATCTCAATAGGTCTTAACTGCTGTGTAAAGATAAGGAACAATAGAAGTTGGCAAGCTGACTTTTAACCAGGGGTCAATGTAATCCCCCAAAGTCGTTTGTGGTGGAACTCAAACTAAGTGCTACATTATTTCATTCACTCTCATTGAGGGTTTTAATTAGGAGAGCAGGTGCTGGGTTAAGTTTCATTTCTTTAAAAGACACATGTATTTTAAGAATCAACATGACCCCAAGTGCAAAGGGCAAATAGTGCTTTCATTTTCCCATTGACTTCCATTGGGGTAGAAAGTACCCCTGATGATGAAATGATAAAAACCTCCATTTTTAAAAAATGGGGAGGGGGGAGGAACATGAAACACAGGACAGTTCACCTCACACTTCTTGAAGAATACATGAGGGGAGGAGTGGTTCAGGCTTGCCAAAACAGTTTTATGATTTCTTTAGCAGCCTTTGGGGGTCGTAGAGACCAGACTCCAGTGAAAGGCTAGCAATCTCTGCCTGTCATCAGGTAGCCTGATGACAGTTAGTTGCCAACTTCTGTTACCCACAGCAATTAATAATCCATAACTGCTAATAGTTTCTTTGATCAAGCATTTTTATCCTTCTAGGATAGTATGTCCTTCATGCTAAACTAAAGGTATATGGCAAATGGACTTGTAGTATGTGGATGTCTGACCAGCTGTATAGGTTGGGTAGGTGGAGTAGGGAGTTGGTCATTGTAAGGAAGTCAAATGTAGTGTTGATTTTCTTTTTTTTTTAATTATAAAATAAGCTGAAGATATTAAATGTTGAGGGATGTTGGTGAGACAGACTGATGTAACACTGTGGAAGTACTCAGCAATATAATGTTGAGTCAAGTGTAGCTTTATTCCACAAGTGATGGTCCAGGACACCAGATGTTGCACAATCCTGAGATCACGCAAAATAAAGTAGAATCCAGCCAAAGGGATGTTAATGCTGTTCTTCCTACTTATTCTCTATATAGTTTCGCCAACTCCCAGTCTGACTTGTCTACTAGCAATGAAATCTTGGTTTCATCTAAGTCAGTAGAACTTCTGGAATTGGCTTCAATGAAGCCAGAATTTTAACCTTGGAGCATACGATATTGAGACCTGCAGTTTTCTGCTACGCTGCCTGTGTTGTGACAGCGCTTTAGTACGATAGGTCCCTATGTGATGTGTTACAGTCGTTAATAGAGATAAGTAGTAACAAATACCCAATTTAAGGTATTGGGGCGGTGCGGGAATGTCTCCCTATAAAGTTCTTTGAAAGCTTTCAACAGTTTTTTTTTTGTGTTTTTTTTTACATCTATAAACATTTTAATTCTGTTTCATGCAGTGCTTATAATGTACTTACAAAAAAGCGTGCTCCCAAAGTGATTCTTGCAGATGGTAAAAAGGTTTTTGAAATGAAATATCCAAATTCATTAGTGAATTATATTAAGCAAATGGGCATGTTCCTAATTACTCGCTGTGCAACCATTTCACCATTCAAAAATATATATATTTTTATACACTGTTGTTGCCGAGCCCTAACAGATCTAGACATCAGAAAATAAAGAAATCTTGTTTCCTTCTGATAAACCAGCAAGAAGTTTCAGATGTTTGTCTCTTGATACCTTCCTGTTAAAGATTAATAAATAGCCATTTGTTCTTGTGTTTCCTTTTTTAAAGACTCCTGCTATTAACCTGCCTTCATCTGTGTTTGCATCAGATTTTGAGGAGGATGTGGGACTGTTAAATAAGGCTGCCCCTGTTTCAGGTATGATACGACAGTGCTTTTATCTGTTTTCTTTTGGATAGTTGGAGGCTATCTTTAATATAGCCACTTTTTAAATGTGAGTATTGTCCATCAATGCATTAATGTGTCTTTGCACTGTTTGTCTCGGTGTGGTTTTTTTTAAGTAGCTGAAAGGCAGCCAGATATTAATCTATTCACCCAAATGTTGAAATTCAAGACCTTTCCCAATTACTTTCTTCGAGTATTGAATTTGTGCCTTTTTACAGCATGTTTAATAGCTGCTGTAGCTTGTGACATTGTACTAGCAAACACAGTGAAACTCTGGGAGGAAGGGGAAGTTGTCATGAAAATTCACCTGGAAAAATAGATAGTCTTAAGTTTCCCTTTTATTTATAGTGTATTTGGAGACCTTGGTGCCCCAAGAGTATAGCTACTAGTAAACTCTGTCCTTTTTAAGTTACAAGTTTTTCTAGAAAAAAAGTTGGAGGGCTATTGGGCAAATAACAAACTGAGGAAGATGATAGCTTGTGACCCTTGTGTAATTTAAGAAGTGTATTTTACGTTGTGTGTAGCAAGCAATGCAACACTCAAAACATAGCATAAATAGTTATACAAATGAAAATAAATATAATTTTAAGAGCATTGGCTCTTTAAAGAACTTTTATACGCTGTTCCTTAAAACCTCACATGTATTACACCAATTTTAGAGAGGGGAAAACTGAAGTAGAGAAGTTGTAACCTCGTGGTGTCAGACTGCTTGAACTGAGGATTTAGAGTCTCAGAGTTCTGTCTCTGAGGCCTTTGTTCAGATTCCTGAGCCACATGCTTAATAGAAACCTAATCTGTATCTGATGAAACTTTTGAAGATCCGAGCTCAGCAATTGTTTCTGGCACTGGTAGTTAGGTTGCTTCAGTGAAGTATCTTGAAGAAGCTATAGTAACTTTTATCTTTTCTTAGGACCTAGGTTGGATTTTGACCCTGATATTGTCGCAGCTCTTGATGATGACTTTGACTTTGACAATCCAGATAATCTTCTTGAAGATCATTTTGTTCTGCAGGCCAATGAACCAGGGAAAGGTGATCAGGAGGAAGAGAACTGCTGGTATTTAGAGCCCTGTAGAACTTCTAAATAGTCTAGTTTCTTTTTTATATCTCACTGTTGTATGAAACTAAATTGTTTCAGCTTCTTAATTGGGTGTGTGGTTGCCAGTTAGGTGCCTTGATCACAGGCATGATTGTGGTGGTGCTTGCCCTGTAATCCCAAATAGCCAGAAATGCTTCCAGGCATTCATTGGGTGTTAACAGAAGTGAGAACAGAGTGCTGCCATCACAGCATGATCTAAACTGGGAAACCACTGGCAGCAGAGTCAGGATCCGGTCCAGCCAGCCAACAAATGTGTCGGCAGCCAGGCTTCCGAGGACAGCAGGAAGCCACGTGAATATGTGGCCAGCCCTGCGCTGTGTCCAGAACTCCACCTCATGGTGGGCAGCCATGGCGATATGGACCGATCTGGACCATGGCGGGCTATAACAAACGTTATAGCCCACTGTAGCCCGCTCTGGTCTGATCAGGCAGACAGTAGCCTGGTCTCTGACCCTGGAAGTCTAGCTGCTACCACACCTGGGAGCAATCCTGGGCAAACATCGGGCAGGGCTCAAACAAATGTGATGGCGACCCGTGGGCCTAAGTAGACTGCCGTCACATTTGTTAACTCCCATTTCTAGCCATCCACTTCATACCTCACCCACTGCAACTTTTTTTTTAATCCAGAAAAGAAAATGGAGTGAGAAAGGCAGAAGAAATGATGAAATGTTTATCTATATTCTACAGCGCACACATTACACACTCCTCTTCTATGAACAGTAGCAAAACTATCAATTTGAAATAGTTGAATATCTCATGCAAATACAAGATAGATACTGTGGGCTAAAGACAAAAGTAATATGGGAGTAATAATCAAAGATGAAAAAATGCTGAAACAAGTTTAGAAACCAACAGACAATAAGACTGAATTAATGCTTAATTAGATTAATGCAGCTTGACATCTTAATTTTGTGAGGTGCTGAGGCAATTATATATTCATAGATGGAAAACTAACTTGTCAATTTAGTGCTGACAAAAGCTATCCATTTAAAAGCCTAGTAACTTTAACTTTGATTATTTCCCAAACTACCTTACTTTCTCCAAACTGATACTGACTTGAAGTTTGGTAGCACTTTCCCTGCTAAACTTGCTGAATTTGTGTTTGCAAGATTGCAGCCGTTCTATTTTTAACCTTGATAATATAGACAAAAAGTTAAAGCTTATTTAGTAAACAACGCTGGAAAGGAGAACTGGATTCCCCCAATTCGTAAATGACTTGCCACCTTTTGTTTTTGAGGGTTTTTGTGTGTTTTTTGTTCTCCTTCCACATTATTTTCTAATATTGATCATTAGGGGGTCTAATGCAGAAGATGAATGGGAGGATGTGGAAGATGATGAAGGGGACAGTGGTAGCGATTATGATTCGGAGGGTCCCTTGTCGGACGATGGGAAAATTAGTGGAGAGATGAAAGAGTTTCTTTTCATGCAAGAGGAGACCAAGAGCCGTTTCACAGAATATTCTATGACTTCTTCAGTAATGAGAAGGAATGAGCAACTAACCCTACTGGATGAGAGATTTGAGAAGGTGAGACAGCTTAAGCGTAAGGGTGCTAACAGCACTAAGCATCAAGGACATCTGAAATATATTACTCTGCTTTCCCATCCTAGCTTTAATCCATGGTTTAATCCACACTGATGGATCCTTACGCATGGGCCAATGAAGACTTGTTGACTGTCTCTTAGTGGTGGCAGACGTGTTGCATGCTTTGTCTATTAATACACTGCAGGAGTTTTTTAAACAGCCTATATTAAATGCAAGGCCATCTCTCTTATCAAGAGTGTGGTCCTCTGACTATTGGTGTCGACATGAGTCCCACTGCAGTGCATGAGCTTTTTAACAACACCTAAGCACCAGAGGATTGTGCTGGAAAAGGCTAATAGTATGTTTCCTCTTTATCCACTGGTTGTGATTAGCAGCACGTATCAAGACATGACAAATCTCAGTGAGTAAAGGCGTATGGCTTGAATAAGAGAATTAAACTTCACTTTTTCCATCTGCAAAGTGGACTAGTAGTTCACTGCTTTAAAATGATTGAACTATGTTTCAAATGTACTTTTAAGCCCAGTAAACAAAAGTTAGTGCCGGGGAAACTAAGGGTTATTTTTTTCTTTGCCAGGTAGCAGAAAGTTTTTTATTTACTATTATCCCAGACAGTCCCCCAGGGTATAAAATAAAGAATTAGACAAAATTGTCAAACTCACGTTAGCTGGATATGTGGGGGAAATCCTGCTATAGGCCTTCACTTCTATATAGTTTTGTTGGATTGTTCCAAAGAATTGTGAGCATGAGGACATGGATGGAATGAAAGAAGGAATTATTGGATGCCATTACAAATGTGAAAGTTTTCAATGTCAAGAAAAAATGTGTGATAACACTAACATTAGATGCACATTGACTGTACTTAGCTTTACGATGGTTTCTATTTTAGTTTTTTGAACAATTTGATGATGATGAGATTGGTGCATTGGATAATGTGGAGTTGGAAGGCTTCATTCAAGCTGACAGTACCCGATTACAGGAAATCCTTAATGACTACTACAAAGAGAAAGCAAAGGAGTATGTACAATGCATTTTTAGTTGTAGGAGTCGGATAACCCCATTTCTAGTTGCATGCATGCTCACTTATGCTAATGTCTGAAAAATAACTTCTTAGTAGCCTGCTTGAGTTGAGGATGTGTATTTGTCTGTGTGTCATGTATAATGTTTGTAAATATGTTCTCCTTTTTATTTAATAGTGGGTTTCAGCTGAAATAGGTTTTTCTACGTTAATCTTATTGAAAACATCCTAATCATACTGTCTTAGAAATAATTTCTGTTTTTCTTTGGGTTCTTGTATGATAAGGTGAAATGGAGG
Organism: Sphenodon punctatus; assembly: GCA_003113815.1. Lineage (NCBI taxonomy): Eukaryota > Metazoa > Chordata > Lepidosauria > Sphenodontia > Sphenodontidae > Sphenodon > Sphenodon punctatus. The sequence goes on from QEPC01001533.1 coordinate 2,887,991, forward strand.
CAATGCCGGTAGATTTACAGCCCTAATCATTGCAGTGGTCATGGCACTCCTGTGATCTGTGTTGGTCCCATGTGGGGTGGATCTGCACCCTGGACTGGAGGTTGCTTCTGTTGGAGGCATGGTGATGCCCTGTTATAGTTCTGGGTAGTAGGCTTGTCCCCAGCATGGGAAGTGTGGTGTAGGTTGGAGCTTGAGCTGTACAGCATAGGACTGCAAGACACAGTGGCCCCACGCAATATGGAACATGATGGGATGTGCTATGTTTTGTTGTAAGGGGTCCCCAGAAGCAGAAGTTTAGTTGTCTTATTTTTTGTCCCATGTCTACTGCTTCCTTCAAAAGCTGCGTGAAACCTGATGCTCTTGAATTAAGTGAGGAATTGGTGACTCTTCACAATGAGAAGAGCGAGGAAGAGGAAGGAGAAGAAATTGTAACTTTAGTTATTAAGGAACCCAAGGAAAAATGGGACTGTGAATCCATTTTGAGTGAGTATCTGAGTTGTACGTTTTTTTTTACTGTGTTGTATAGATGTTAATAGTTTGCCTTTTTCAAATAGTTTCTGGTTTCATCTGTGTGTGCTTAACTGGCACAGAGCTTTTCTAATTATGAATACCTAACTAAAGCTTAATTGTCTTTCCAATTGATATGTAACTTAAAAATTACTGTTCAAAATGAATAGCTAGTTCACTTTCAGTTCAACTAAAATCAGTAAGGAAGAAAATCCAGATCTGCTGCTGGTAGTAAATATTTCATTTCTCTCCTCAGGTACATACTCAAACCTGTACAATCATCCAAAACTTATTGAAACACCATCAAAGGTAAAAGTTAAGTTTCTTCTGTATTCTAATATTCAGAACATCACAATGTTTTATATAGTGAAACAAGATATTTTCCCGATTGGTTGAATGTCTTTAAGTTGGCTGTAAAGGGGAGGGGGATGAAATATGCCTCCTTTCTTTTTCTTTAAAGATATACAGATGTGAGGCTTCTTAATTTTTATTTAAAAGGGGAGGCTGGCGGGTGGAAGGCTGTTTTCTTTAACTAGAGTAACTTTTTTATTTCCCCTGGAAGGCTGCACATAGTTCCAGAATTGGGATTGAACCATTAATATTGGGAGAATAAAATTCAAATGCAGTTCTAAGCAATAAACTATTACAAATTTTTAAAGACTGCTGCCCTTTTAACTGAAGATTGATAGTTTGCACTTGAGATACTTAGTCCTCCAAATAATTTACCAGCAAACTCAAGGAAAACAAAACTTAATATCCGTGTCTCCGTTTGTTGTTTCTTCATTCATGCGTTCTAAAGAGCAAAAAAAGATGCAAAACCATAATTTTTCCCATTGCAAGTCACTTTGAAAGCCTACCTAAAGATGGAAACACTGTTTGGCTAATAAATTGTCTTGACCTTTCATGTTCAAATTTTGTTCTTGCACTTGCAGTTCCTGGTAACTTTTGTGGGGATTATGCAAGTGTGTCTGAGAGGAAAGTTTGAGGGAACAGTATAAGTTGCGTGATCTCTTCTGCACTTTTTGGCTTTCCAGTACCACTTAGTTTTCCAAGACGTTTCACTCTTGCTTTCTAACATGCTGCAAGGGGCTGGATTTTATCCTTGATGTCCACACCAGCCTTTTGATTCTGTTTGAATTTTAGCCCAAACCAATAAAAGCCTCCAAGAAGACTGGAATTCCACTGGATGTTTTAGCTCCGAGAGGGTTAACTGCTAAGCAGCTTGAACGCATGCAAATGATTAACGACAGTGACCTGCCAAGAATATCTACACAGCCACGTTCCAAAAACGAGACTGCAGAGGATCGAAAAGCTAGAAAACAAGTTGTAAAAGAAGAACGGAAGGTGACCTAGTTTTTCTACCTAAGAGTAAAATCCATAGAAATGAGCTACTGCAGTTAAGCTTCTATTTTATTGTTTAAATGAGGATTTTAGCCAACTTTGCCATAAATATAATGGGGTGGAGAAATTCACTGTTCTCAGAGGGATGATCTCTAATCTCTATAGCTTTCTAGAAAATGTCATCCAATGGAAAGTAATATATAGTAAGCTTTTTTTAAAAAAAAAACTTCCTGGTCTCCTCCAATCAGAGTTCTTACCTTTCCTTTTGGTTTTCCTTTACTTTGCTCTGTTTTCCATCTTTGAGTTTCATTAGTTTTGTTGGGGGGATTGCTGCTGTTAATGGTGAATTCACTTATTTGTATTTTAAACTGATTCTCTGCTGCCAGCGCTCTTAAGGCCTGGGCCCTACATATCTAAAGGACCACCTTCCTCTATTCTGTCCGTTTTTTGTGGCCTCCACGATCAGCTGAGTGCCCTCTTCCGAATTCTATTATTGGCTTAGGTCCATACAACCTGGGCATGCAGAGGCACATTCTTGCTGGCTGCTCCACCGCTCTGAAACTTCCTTTCCCTGGAGGTTCACCTAAGCCAGTGTTGGAGCATCTTCCGGAGGCGGCCATGCATTTAACAGGCAGGGGTAGATCCCGGGGGTGGGGTGGGGTGTTAGTATAACTATCCTATGGATTTTACTTTCTCTTGGGGGATAGGGTGTATTAAAAATTGAAATAATATTCCTCCTACATCTTTGCGCTGGTACTCAACCTCTATTTAAATTTTTATTCATTTTTTATTTATTAAAACTTTTATATCCTGCCCCTCCTGTCGAACAACACAAAAAAATTAACAATGAAACATTTACAAGCAAATCAACAAATTTTTAAACCAATCACAAAACTCACCCTCCCTCCCAAACCCTTCTCCCCACTCCCTGCCAAAGGCCTGGCGGACGAGCCAGGTCTTACACAAACATTGAAACGACAGGAGGGTGGGGGCCAACAGAGCCTCCTCCGGGAGTGAATTCCACAGCACAGGGGCAGCCACCGAAAAAGATCCCACGTCAGTGGCCTCCCGTCTCGCCCGGGGAACCTCCAAAAAGGCCCCCACGGACGATCTCAGGGGTCGCACGGGCACATGGGGAGTGAGCCGATCCTGCAGATAGGCAAGGCCCAAGCCGTGAAGGGCTTTGAAAGTCAAAACCAGAACCTTGAACCTAGCTCGGTGTTTTATAGGCAGCCAGTGCAGAACCCGGAGCACAGGTGTCATGTGCTCGCTGCAGCCCGCCCCAGTAAGGAGACTGGCCGCAGCATTCTGCACCACTTGCAGCCTCCGAACCAGCTTCTTGGGCAGCCCCACATAGAGTGCGTTGCAGTAATCCAGCCTTGAGGTGATGAAGGCATGGATGACAGTGGCAGGATCGGAGTCTGAGAGATACGGCCGAAGCCGCCAGACAAGATGTAAATGCCGAAACGCACTCCCCGCCGTGGCCACAACCTGAGATTCCTAGCTGAGCCGTGAATCGAGGAGCACACCCAGATTCTGTACCTGCGAGACCATGGGAGGGTGACACCTCCCCCCCTCCCCCAAAGAGGTGATTCAACCACTCCCAGGCCCTCACCCACCATCACCTCTGTCTTGTCAGGATTCAATTGCGGGTGGCTCGACCTCCTCCACGCCCCCACACCTGACAGGCACTGGGAAAATGAGACTGCATGGCCTGGGTCGATGGGAAAGAAGAGGTAGAGCTGAGTGTCATCAGCATACTGATGACACTGCATGCCCTGAAACCCTCTCATGATCTCCCCTAACGGCTGCATATAGAGCTTAAACAAGAGGGGGGAACAGAATGGCACCCCGCGGGACTCCACACATGAGGTTCCGAGAGGAAGGCGTACACTTCCCCAAGACCACCCGGTGAGTTCTCCCAACCAGGAATGAACAAAACCAGTCCAAGACAATCCCGGCACGGTCCCGCAGGCGAGTCACCAACACCTCATGGTCGACCGTGTCGAATGCAGCCGAAAGGTCTAGCAGGACCAATAAGGTCTGACGACCCTGGTCCAACGCCAGACGGAGATCATCAACCAAGGCCACCAATGCAGTCTCCATACCATACCCAAGCCAAAACTCGGACTGGGAGGGGTCAAGGAAAGGGGTGCGGTCCAGGTGGTTTTGGAGCTGCCGTGCCACAGCTCGTTCAGTAACCTTCCCGGCCGATAACTGGCAGGAGCATCAGTGTCGAGATGGTTTCTTGAGCAGGGGCCTAACCACAGCCTCATTCAGGCACCCTGCCCTCTCGAAGGGAGGTACTAACCACCCCAGCCAGCAATGACCATAGCGTCTCCTGGCTGGCTTTCACCAGCCAGGACGGGCAAGGATCTTGTTCACAAGTAGTGGCACGAACAGATCCCAACAAGGACTCCACATCAGCAGGTGATACCATCTGAAACCATCCCACAAAACAGGACAGGACGGGGCATCCATAGCCCCAAGATCATCCTATACGATAACTGCGGAACCGAAATCATGGCGGATGCAAGTAATCTTATCTACAAAGTACTCGATAAACCGGTCACAGCGGTCACTGGATTGCTCCAGGTCCAGGCGGAGACAGGCAGGACTGACCAAACCTTTCACCACCCGGAAAAGCTCCACTGGACGTGACTTTGCAGATGTAATACGGGCCGCAAAGAACTGCTTCTTTGCTGCCTGCACCACCACGGCATAGGCCTTTTAAACTGCTCTTATGCTGCAATCGATCATACTCATCGCGAGTCCGGCGCCACCGTCACTCCAACCGCCTGCTCTCCCGCTTCAAACACTGCAGGCCCTCAGTAAACCAAGGAGACCTGCAGGAGAGCAGCAGACACCTGGGAGCCACTCTGTCAGTGGTCTTGGCCAACAAGGTGTTCCCGAAGGCTATGAGATCATCGACCAAGCGGGTGTCAAGGTCCAGGGGAAACTCCCCCAGAGTATTCAAGAACCCATCCGGTTCCATAAGTCTCCCGTGGCGGACCGATCTAATATGTCCTGAACCCTGCCGGGGGCTGACATGCGCCAGGATGCACGCCTTAAGGAGGTAATGGTCAGACCATGACCAGAAAACCAAATCCAGTGTATGTCCCTCCTCATGTGTGGGACCACAGATGATTTGGGACAGGCCCATGGTTGTCATGGAGGCTATGAACTCATGCCTCGCTCCTCCAAGATCGGTGTCAGTGTGGATATTAAAGTCCCCCAGGACCCCTAATCTAGGGGTCTGGAGGATCACATCAGACACCAGATCAGCAAGAGCATGTAGGGATGCTGCCGGGCAATTGGGTGCATGGTACACCAGTAGCATCCTTAATCTGTCCCCAGCTAAATCCAACACAAGATGGAGGCACTCAACACCTGGTGGAGCCTGCACCGAATTCCTCCTAAAAGACAGTGCATCCTTGATAACAATGGCTACACATGCGCACACACGCGCACGTCCTTCCAGCCAAGGCTGATGCTGCACAGAGAACCCAGCCAGAACAAGATCGCCCAGAATAGGGCCCGATTCGTTGTCCAGCCAGGTCTCTGTAATACACGCAAGGTTGACGTCCCACTCGAGGATTACCTCATGGATGGTAGATCACTTATTAACCACTGACCTCGCATTTAGCAGCACCAGGCCAAGGCCTGGGGTCTCCTGGGCCTCGACCCACAATCTTCCCATGTGCGGGTGGAGGGGGGAATGGGCACAAGGCACCACTCCCTCTTCACTGATGAAATAACCCTCCCTTTTGGACCATATATCCCGTGACCCGTAATAACCCCAATAGCTGTGGAAGTCCTCCCATCCTCAGAGAACCCCATTCGACACCCACTCTCTATGGGCTACCCCGACAGCCCGGCGAGAGGGACTCCTCCCCCACACCCCCTCTCCCTGGGACTCCCTCTNTTGGGCTGGCACCCAAGGACTGGCACCCACAGGGCCAAGGGCCTTCTCCCCTCCTCTCACCAGGGGGATTGGTCCTATCCTCCCTAACCCATACCCCCCCCCTCAGGCCCCACCTGCCTCATCTCTTCCCTCCCTCCCCCCAACCCCTTAAAACCACAAAATAAAAACAGCAGGTCCAGTGGTGGCAGCAGCAGGGATGAGCTGTAAATATCTCTTCCAAAGCAGCAGTAGAAGAAAACGGGGTGGGGCCCAGGCGCTACGAATGGCCCAGCTAACGGCCGACACCTTTTGGGTGTCGCCCTTCGGGCTGGTGCCCACAGGGCCCCGCCCTGGCAGTTGTTACCTGGGGGGTGGGAGGGGAGAGCAGAGTGGCAGCCAGCTCCTCCAGTACCACAGCAGCGTACACAGCTTTTTAAGAAAGTTACATCATGCCAACTACTTTCACAGAAAAAGAAGTAGCTGAAACCTGAATCTGCTTTTTCATATAATAAAATTGTCTTGGGTGATTTCAACATACACACTGAGGCTAGCCTTTTAGGGGTGGGACAGGAGTTCATGTTCACCATGATAACCGTGGGCCTATCTCAGGTAGTATCTGGCCTGACACATGAGGTGGGGCACATGTTGGATTTGATGTTTTGCACCAGCCTGGATACAGGGGATCTGATTATTGGGGGGAGGTGTTGGAGTGTTACAACACCATTGTTGTGGTCAGATCATTACCTTCTGAAAGCCCAGATCCCGACTCTCCTATGTCCTCATTGGGGTGGTAGGCCGGTTAGGTTGGTCCACCCCTGGAGGCTAATGGATCCGATTGGTTTCCAGAATTCTCTTTGGGATTGAGCTACTGATCTTAGCAGCTACTCTGTTTATGGCCTGGTCGCCTCGTGGAATGACACTTTGATCATGGCCATCGACATCATTGCACTAGGCATCCGTTTTCACCGCTGCAGCAGCGTAGGACCCCTGGTATACAGAGAAACAGACGGCTGAAGCAGGAGGGTAGAGCACAGGTGGTACTCGACTTGTGCTGAAGCCAACAGATTGTGGCATCGCTAGATCTTATAGGACTAGGCCGTGGCTGTGATTGTGGCGAAGAAAGCTTTCTTCTCTACTATCCTAGTGTTTGTAAAGTCTCGTTCAGTGGAGCCTCCTGTTCTAGGTGGTGAGGGGCCTGGTTAATCCAGTCTACCTCTGCCCAGAACCGCATTCATCCAAAACCTGCAGAGATATTACTTTGCAGACAAAATCGCTCGTATTCACCATGGCTGGGGAACTACTATTTAACCTGCAGAATCAGAGTTCGGGCTTATGGAAGTCCTGTTCATCTGCATCGGTTTCAATTGGTATTACCCACCAATGTTGGGGAAGGTGCTTGGGACGTTGAGGGCAACCAGTGGTGAATTAAATCCTTGCCCGTCCTGGCTGGAAAAAGCCAGTAAGGAGATGTTGGGGCCATTGCTGGCTGAGGCTGTCAATGCCTCTGAATGGAGATTGCACTTTCCAACATTTATATCCTGCCTCTCCTGCCTAAGTAGCTTGAGGTGGCTTACAAAAATTAAAATATTTAAAAATATACATAAAATATATAAAATACATAAAGGGAGGCATAAAAGAAAACAAAAAACCGATCCTCCTCACCCCCTTCACCCACCTCCCTCACCAAAGGCTTGGCGGAACAGCCAGGTCTTGTGCTGTCACCAAAATGAGGCAACAGTGCAAGCCAACATGTGCAGCTTTTGTTGATGACCTGTACCTGGTGATTGACAAGGGAAATTCTACCTTGCAGATCTTGTTAGATCTTTCAGCAGCCTTTACCACCATAAATCACGAGGTGTTCGTTCACGCACCTCCAGGACCTGGCGGGGGGAGGGGGTGGGGCTGCTCTTGAATACTGCTCCTTTCTTTCAGGGAGGTCGCAGAGAGTGGTGATGGGTGATTGATCGTCGTCCTTTTGGGACCTACCTTGTGGGGATCCCCGTAGGGTTCTATGGTCTCCCCTCTTCAACGTGTAGGAGTCCACTGGTGAGGTTTAGGGTGAAGTGCCATCAGTATGCCGACACCCCCATTCTACCTCTTGTTTTCATCGAAACCAGGCCCTGCAGTCTCGGTGCTCACTTAATGCCTAGCTGCTGTTGGGGACTGGATGAGGGTGAGCCAACTGAGGCTGAATCCAGACAAGACTGAGATGGTGATGGTTCTAGAAAATGACATGCTCCTAGTGGCATTGTACTTCATATGCATAAAGAAAATGTCTGAATTGTTGTCCTGATACATCTACAGACTTCCTACCATCTTTAGTATGTAATCAGAAAAGTGAGTTGGAACCTGTCTTGGGATCTGCTTCTAACACTGAAAATCACAGGAATATGCTGCCCACCCCCACCCCCTGCCACTCCTGCTCTCCTTTAACTAGGAAAATAATCAAATTTCTATAAGTTTCCCTGTGTTACTGTTCGGTGTACCATCTTTTCTCTCTCCCTTCCTGCTGTCAGTAGTAGAATCTCCTTCCTTCTGGAGCAGTTTGAATCCCTGCTTCTATTGTTGCATGTCATCTGAAAGATCGCCTATCATACCATGCCCCTTTGCGGTCGTCTTGCGGGTTCCATCTGTGACCTTTGTTCATGGGGCAGGGGTGCGCAAGAGCGTATTCTGGGCGTTGTCCCCATTTTGTGGAACTCCCCCAGGAGGTTCGTTTGAGCCTGGGCAATGTCCGGAGTTGGTGCAAAACTTTCTTGTTTGAAAGTGCATTTGCCAGGCATAGATAAATAAGGCATGGGTGGTTTTTTTGGGTAGGGTTGTAGGGGAGGGAGGCAGCTTGAGGAGGGGAGGGATGTATGTGGTGTTGAATTTTATTATTCTTTTATGGATTGTAAACCATCACCCTGAGCCTTATGGGAAGGGTGGCATATGAATTCAAATAAATAAATGTACTGTAAATCTTAAGCAGCAGCATGGAAGAACTGGCAAAGACCAGTAGCAACTTTCACTGTTGTTTCAACAACACAATTGGCAGGGCCCTATGTCTTCTGCAGCAGTATGGGACCAGTCTCTATATTCTGCAGCAACATTAATTTATTCTATTGCTGTTAATTTATTCTCTACCTGTCTCTTTCAACTGACCCAGACCCAGCCGTCTCAGTGCTTACCTGGTGTTCGGCGGCTGTGGGGAACTGGATGAGGGCAAGCTGTCGGAGGCAGAATCCCGACAAGACAGGAGATGATACTGGTGGGAAGCGCTGACAGAGTGATGGCACCCGCCATTGACGGGGTCTGCCTTCTGTTATTTCCTCAGGTCCATAGTCTAGGGGTGCACCTTGGCTCGCAGCTCCACCTGGATGCTCAGGTGACGGCTGTGGCAAAGGGAGCGTTTTGCCAATTACATCTGGTACGACGGCTTCAGCTGTATGTATCAGACTGATCTGGCCACCATCATCCATCCTTTCATTACCTCAAGACTGGACTATTGCAATGCGCTGTACGTGGGGCTACCTTGTCGGTGATGGTCCAGAGACTGCAGCTGGTGCAGAACGTGGCGGCCTATCTCCTTACAGGGATGGGGCACCATGAGCACATTACACCAGTGCTTCATTCTCTGCACTGACTGCCTATAGTCTTGTAAGGATGTACGTCTTTGTGTTTACTCTTTTGCTTATGTTTTTAGGAGTTATTTAAATGTATTTTCTATTGGATCATGAAAGCATTTGGAATCATTTTCCCCCCTTTGCAAAGCTAGAAAATAATTAACATGCAAATTATTTGTATCTGTAGGAACGCAGAATGGAGAAGAAAGCCAACAAATTAGCCTTCAAGCAGGAAAAAACCAGACAGGAAAAAGAGCTGCTCAGCCTGAGACAGAATGTTCAAGGGCTCAAGCTGTCATAATGGAATAGAAGAATCTTTCTATTGTGGACACACACTTCCAGGCTGCCTTACTTTGCTGGGACATATTCAAGGGATACTGCTGCCTCTTAAATCTGACCTGCCGTGCACAGAAGTGCATCAAAACATCCTTTGTAACTCTTTCTGTAATTGGGTCTAGGAATTTACCACCACTTTTTCAAACCTATAAAAGCTTACAGTAAGTACTACTGTAATATTTTGACATGAAAACGAATATAGTATTTACAGACTTAGGTTACATGGGAATACTATTTTTCTTATAGAAAAATATATTAAAAACTTTCAATCGAGTGTCCACATATATAATGAACTACTGCTTCAAGACATTTAGATACCTTAATGCCATGTTAGAATCCTTTAAAGGTTTCTGTGTATGTTGCTGGAGAGTGTAGTTCTAGTGGGGAGTGTAACATAGTCATGAGCGAAGGTTACTGTTTATCTGTTGTAATATCTCTTAATTTGTTTCTGCAACTTGTCCTACTTGGGGTTTATTTCAGTTCATTTTCTGGCTATTTTAATTGCTTATGGGTAAATACAAATCATTTGTTGTACAGCAGTCACAATTATAAAAATGCATTAAACACATTACAGCTTAAAATTTATTTTACAGATCTTGATGACTACTTAAATTATCAAGTAGCACAAAACTTTCGAGTTAAAAACACAAATTATTAGAGCGCATGAGTGCTCTAATAATTAAGGTGTGTTACACCCTTCATTCTAAAGCCCCCCAACATTCTATTTGCTATAAAATTGGCATGACTAAAGTTAGGATTTTGAAAATTGTGGTGAAGGATCACTGGAGTAAGCGGTTCATGCTCTCCAAATTTCAGCTGAATCGGTTGGATAAAGGCTGCGATATCACTGTTTTGAAAATCACTTTGAAAGCCTGTTTTTTCAAAAGTTTAGACCATCTTGACCAAGGCAGGATAAGGGGGCTTTGTGTTAGTTGGGATGAGGTGTAAGCCTTTTAGAAAATTCAAGGAGGCTGCCAGGGGCTGCCTTCTGGTTTACTTTTTGTAAATTGGGTTAGTTTTTAAGTTGACATCTTGATAATTTAATGTTAGGTTATGGAGACCAGCCCGCATGTAGAGTGCTTGCAAATATTCTATGTGTAATGCAGAGACTGCTTAAAAGCAAAAAGTCTTGAATGCTGGAGACCACAGCTCCCAGCAGGCATTGCTTGCTGGAGCCTATCACTGTTGGGGAAAGAGAGGAAACCGCACCTCCCAGGGGGCAGTGTGAATGACTGGTCAGCCATGTTTACAGCTGATCTGGGGGGGAAGAGGAAGAGAGCAGGCCTGTGGACGGGTAAGAGCTGAAGGTCATTCTGATCTGATCATGCACAGTAGGCACCTTGGTTTCGGGCTAGGGACACAGAGATGGCTTGGCTAAACGGCTGGCTAATCTCGCAATGACATTTGGGGTGGCTGATCTTGCCCTCTAACCATGCCCAGAACCACAGACCATATGGATTTCAGTGACCTCCCTCAAAAAATACGGGGTGTCTGGGCTGTAGCTCCAATGGGGTGCTCCCTGGGAAGAGCATGGGTGGGGCCGGAGCAGTGGAGTTTGCCTGGAATGGTCCCCAGGAAGTGGGCAGACGTTTATCCTGGAGACAGACATGAGGCTACGGGTGGGATGGAATTGCTCTTTCAATGCTTCTGCCTCTGCCTTTCCTAACCCCATTAAGGAATGAGGGGTAAGCAGGTGATCTAGGCTGATACAGGGGGTGGTCTGAGGGAAGGGGATGGAGATGGAGTCCTGTGCTAAGCAGCCCTGTGGGGCAGAGGGGCAAATATAGTCTTCTTGAGAGGATTTTTAAGAGCGAGGCTCAGCCCAGGGAAGGAGATCCTATGGGGGAGCAGGGAGAGAGAGAGAGAGAGAGAGCATAAACAAAGGAGCAGGGGACATTAAGGGGAGAGAGTAGGAGCAGAGACTCAGTAAATAACTTCAGGGGGAGCACTTTACAGGGAGCAGCTTTATAAGGGATACAGAATATGGAACTGTTGTGCAAGAAAGGGAGCCCTGTCCAAGGGGGAGTACGGTGCGGGAGCCTTGTAGAGAGCTGCAGAATAATGGCCATAATTGTGTTCCTAGAAAGCAGAATGGCCAGTGTTGCACAAGGAAAAGAGCTCTGACAGTGGGGAATAAAGTGGAAGTCTCCTGTATAAGCCATGAGCTAGAGCGATCATAGAAGCAGCTTTTGGAAATTTGCAAGGCTTAAACCGAATCAAAGTTGTTGTGTTCTTAGTAAAGCAGGGAGTTGCCAGTAAAAATCCAGCTGCCTTGCTTGCTGTTTGAAGGAAGTAACCTACGCTGAAGAGAGCAACTGTTCCACCTTGGCCTCCCCTAAGCCCTGCTCCCATAGTGGTTGTGCTGCTTAGCATTCTACTGTGCCAACAGGACAAATTTTCCCCATTGCGTTGGTTTTTAACAAAAAACCTGGATAGTCCATGATCAAAAAATCTCCAGTTTACAAGAAGAGTTATGGCTCTTGTAATTTCAATCATATGAAAAGTATGAAAATTGCAAGTTAAGGCTCCCACCTTAACTTCCGTGCCATGTTAGCAGTAAAGATGTTGCACAGTCTTGTATATTGTGCTCACTTACAACTTAAGCTCCATACACCCATGCTTTGCCTTCGTCTTTCAGCCCGAATCCTCTTCCTCTGCAGGTTGGAGGCAACACCGAAGCTGGGGACAGGAGGGTGTGAGCTGGCCCCCGGGAGAATGGGACAGCCGACTAATGGCTCAGAACCGTCCCTCTTACCCACTAGTCTCCACTGCCCTTCCCAGTGCACAGTGAAGCTGGGTAAAGTTGTATACAAATGTTTAATTAAAACTAAGTTGGGTATGCATTGAAATTAATAAAATGGAATGGCCTTTCGAAGAAATGGAGGCAACAGCGGTACCAGTTTCTAAACACATACTGTCATTCCAACATTCAATTAAGTGGTTGTGAAATTATATAACAGTTGCATCTTTGGGATTACATAGGGAAGGCAAGAGGATGTGAAATGATGAGGAAGGCACCACATCAAGTGGAATGGTTAGAATGACAAGGAAAAATACAAGTGTGCATGATTATGTAAGTGGGTGGAATGACAGGAGGAATTAGAAATAGTTACAATAATACGGTTCTGAGGGAAATAACGGATTCAGAAAACTGATAGGATATCTGAGGAAGCAGTCCTATCATTTTACCCACCTACCACAGCTGACTCCCTATCCCTGTGAAGGGAGTGCAGCCTACTGAAAGACTGGGGTGGAGAGGCTTTAACCAGGAGTCCCGAGTTCTCTGTTACAGGGCTGGGACCAAGTAGATTAGAGGCGGAGAAGGGGTGGGAGCCACGCTTTCTAACTTCTCTCTTTCTTAAAGAGGAAACGGAGGGCGTGAGGGGACAGCTCATGCCCTCCTGTCCCCAGCTTTAGTGTTGCCCCCAACCTGCAAAGAGAGAGGATTAGGGATGAAAGACAAAAGCAAAGTGGGGGTGCATGGAGCCTAAGTTGTAAGTGAGCACAATATGCGAGACTGTAAATGTCTTTACTGCTAACATGGCACAGACGTTAAGGCAAGAGCTTTAACTTGCAATTTCATGCTTTTTAGTGCATGATTAAATTTGCAAGAGCCTTAACTCTTCTTGTAAATGGGAGGGTTTTTTATTATGGAGTTCCTTATTGCCCAAAAGACAATTAAGCTTTTGTTGAACATTCCAATAAATGAGGAAGGTTTTTGTCCTTAGCAGAAACTATCAAAAATCCATAGGCCAGCTTATAAATTTTGAAAACTTAAGCCTAGATAAATTTCACATAATTTTGCAGGGAGGACAGAAAAAGGGGACTAAAGGTCGCCCTTCCAGAGGCCTAGCCTTTTTTGTTTCTAATTCACGAGGTCAACAGTTTTGTTCACTGGCGTCTCCCAGACCAGAATTTCAGGTAGGGCTTCTTACATTGAATAGCTATTCCCGTTTTATCCTGTTCAACGTGTATATCCCGCCTTCCTCATCAAGATATGATGCAGAAGTCTGGGAGGTGCTTGAGAAGAAAATTCTGTCAATGGAAGAGCAATATCAGGTTTCGGTTATATTGGTTGGAGACTGGAACGCTCATATTGGGGCAGGTTACGATGAGACAGATGCAAATTACCTAGAAACAACTTTTGGGGTCCCCATTGATAGCTTAGTTAAAGGGGAGACCGATAAACCAAGAAGTTAAATCTGATAGCGCTAAGGAAGGAGCTGCCTAGCAACTTGAGTTGGGGATATACTTATTTTGGTCCACAAGGCGGAAGTAAAATATATTTCATTTTGGCTGAAAGTAACTTCCAAGAAAAGTTTAGAAACTTCTCCTTAAACTGCAGGCCTGAGTGACCACGTGCTGCTTAGCATGCAGATAGAGGGCCATAGTTCTTTTAGAAATAAAGGTAATAAAGAAAATATGGAAAAGGCTATTAATTCTACTCTGTAGCTCAAGAAATTTACTCCTGCAAAACTGATAAGTAATATTCATGAGATTTGTTGCTCAGAGAAAGCTTCTGAGCTGAGTAATACTTAACACTCAGAATATTGACATTTTATTAGATAGCTTTTCCGCTATTATGGAGTACTTTATAGCATTCTTAACACTAAAAACAAAAAGGGATGAGGATAATTTAAAGTATGCATGGTCCGACCAGGATTGTAAGTTAGCTAAACTTCAACTAGTGGCCTATAGAAAGAAGCAGACGTATATTTTATCCCAAGAGCAGCGGGAGCATTTCCTACATCTTAGGAGACAATATAATCAACTATTGAAAATGAAAAGAACATTGTACTGTCACAGGCAGTGGGAAAAAATTATAGTGGCGTTACGCACGGGATTCTAGGCAGTTCTGGTCCATATTGAATCAAATCTTAAAGCCACGGCCTCAGCCTGTTAAACTAATGATCTCTAATGAGACTTGGGTGAAATGTTTTGCAGACCTGCATGCAGAACATGCTGGAGGTAAGAGGGTAGAGCAAAGTGAACTCTGCCAGAACTCGTTTGTAAGGTAATCAATGGAATTTCCCAAGTATAAGATTAGGGAGTATATTATGGCATTAAAAGCAAACAAGGCACCAGGTCTAGATCTTATAACAGCAGAAATACTCCAGGCAGCACCAATGTGGTGGGCTTCCATTCTCTCTGCTATTTTTCATCGGGTTAGTGAGGAATGTGTGATCCCCCACGTGTGGCTGCAAAGCTGGATTGTCCCTATCTTTAAAAAAGGGAATTGCAGTGACCCTATTTGTTACAGGCCAATAAAAGTTTGTTATCTATAATTGGCAAACTTTACACAAAATTCCTCTTGGAACACCTGGAGAAATGGGTGGAGGATTTATTTATTTATTTAATATATTTATGCCCCGCCCCTCCTGCAAGCAGTTTGGGGCGGCTAACAAATTTTTGAAAAAAACCCTGCTTTTAAAAACATTTAAAACAAGTTATGAAAATCTCACAAATAAAACAGGGAAAGGACAACAAGAAAATATAAAGAATAATAAAGAAGCGTGTAATACCTTCAGAGCAGTTTAGATTTTGAAACGGAAGATCAACTATGGATGATTGTTATATATTAGCACATCTCACATTTAAATATGCTAAGATCAAAAAGGGAAAGTTATATATCGCTTTTATAGATCTAACTAAGGCTTTCGATTCAGTCCCACGTGCCATCTTGTGGGAAAAGATGAAGCGGTTACATATGAATGGAAAGGTTCTAGATATGTTAGTGCAGCTTCACACAAATAATGAAGCTACTGTGAAGTGGGGAGGTCGGAATGGACAGAGTGAATCTTTCCAGATAAGCAGAGGTGTACGGCAGGGCTGCGTGCTGGCCTTGTTACTGTTTAGTTTATACCTGTCAGATTTGGTTGATTATTTAAAGGCTGATGACATTCATGCTCCTAAAATTGGGAATTATCTATGCTGCGTACTGCAATATGCAGATTACTTAGCTCTTCTTTCCCAGACTGAAATAGGTTTGAGACGGCTTATTACTAAGTTGGGTGCTTATTGTAAAGATAATGGTCTGGAGATTAATTCTCAAAAATCTAAAATGATGATTGTTGGCCGTCGGCACCCTGTAGGTTGGTTAATGGAAAGTTAATGGTGAAAGTTTTTTAGTGGTAAAGTCCTTTACATACTTAGGTATGACATTTACCAGTAAGGGCATGTGGAGTCTGCATACACAAAATAGAGCCAATAAGGCTTTATACACTGCTTGAACACTTATAAAGGCTGCACGTATCTCCAAAGGTGTGTCTGTCTCCACCTTTCTGAAAGTATATTGTGCAAAAATTCCAGTGATGATAGCTTTCGGCTTAGACATTATTAGGGAGAGAAAACCCATTCCCCAATGTAGTTATACTAGAGAGAGTTCAAAATTACTTTCTTCGTCGCCTACTAGGAGTTGGAAATAATGTTCCGGGTGCAATATTAAGATCAGAAACTGGCTTGACTTCCATCAAGAGTCTTTCCAAAATGACCTTGGTCAGATTTTAACTGAGATTATTGTCTCAACAGGAGACTTCACTCTCTACTCAGTGTCTGCGAGAAGAGCTATGCCATCTGGGGCTAAGACAATATCCCTGGTTGCATTATCTCGCTTTTTTGCTTAACAGTGGATTCCCCTTTGAATATTACATAGGGAAGCCTTTACAGGTTATTAAAAGCGAAATTTGCACTAGATTAGGAGATGTAGGTAAACAAGAAGATTTGGCGACAGTGACACAGTGGAAGGTTGCACCCTTGTTAGCTCAGATTAAAAATTCCATCTATGAGATCTATTTAGATAGGATCACAAACAGAAATCTTCAAAGATGTTATACTTGATTATGTTTCTAACTTATTAAGACAGCAGTCACAGAAGGTCATTATGTCTGTCTTCCTTACGAACTTCGCAGCTGCACTTGCAGCTTGGGGGGAAATTGAGTCTATTGACCATTTTCTTCTAAGATGTGTTTATTATCGTACCTTGAGGGAAACCTGGCTGTGTCCCCTGTTAAAGGAAAACATGGATTTTGGATCTGGGAATTGTCATAAGTTTTTTCTCTCCCTAACAAGTACAGAGGATTTAATAGCTAGCCATAGCAACATTTCTTTGGCTGGCAACTAAGAAAAGGGCGGTAATTAAAGCTAAACTTAGATCACTGGAGTTATTTCCAGCTATTGCAGATACTAATATTGATGCTGACTAAAGTCATTGGTTAACTATTGATTTTGCTTAGCTTGTAACGGTATAGATTTAGATAGGGTACATCTTGCATCCGTGCACCTCTCTTGATTTGAATTTAATGCTGAAAGTTATGAAGACGATGTTGGAAGTTATGAATCATTTTATTTATTTTTCTTGTGTTTTGATCTCTACTGATGCTCGGATGCTGAGTTCGTGTAATTATGGATGCTCTTTCTGCTGGATGAATTTATTTGAAGTGTTTTAAATTTTGTATTTTGCATTCTGCATTTGTATTTTATCCTTATTTACTTCTTCAGGCTATGGCAAAAGCTTGAGCCGTAATAAACTTAAACTTAAACTAAAAGTTATAACTTTCTTTAAAGAGGAGCATAGCGGGAGATGTTAACCATTGCAATGCAAGAAGATATGGCAATGTTGAATATCTTTTGGTTAACTTTTATTTTAAAATTAGAAATACTTCCCAGGGAATACACATCAAAATCTATGCTGCAAATACCTTTTTATTTGTTCATTTATTTATTTATTCAATTTGTATCCCGCCCCTCCTGCAAACAAGTTCATAATAAAAACAATTTATATATAAAAAATACTAGACAATCAATAAAAACATTACAGTAAAACAGGCTGGGATAATAGTAATAAATAAATAAGGGTGGGGGAAGATAAAACACCCCCTAACCACCACCCCTCCCCAAAGGCCTGGGCGAACAGCCCAATGAGTTGGCCAATGAGTTAGTTTTAATGGTTACAAAATAACATTACTCACCTGGACTCTTTAGTTCATTCAGTGTAAATTCTCCTTTCAAGATACAATACTGTGATGCATTTTAGTTCCATTTGTTGTGTATTACTAGTCAGAATGAGTGGTATACTGAATGAGTGTTTAGCATTTATTTTGGCTGTAATCCTAATTGCACTTGTGCCATTGGAACCCTACTAATGTTAATAGGGCTTGACTGGCACACGTGCCTTTAGGATCCCAAGCTTTATCTTTAAGAACACTAAATGAATAGGAATGAAGAAGTGGAAAGCAGTGTAAAAGGAAAATTTGGCTTCACCTACCTGTGAATTTTCCTCCTCGTCTTCTGAGGAGGCAGGCAGTCCTCGTCGTGTTAAGCTCCTTCACTTTAGCTTGAGGCAGGGTCAGGATTTTGATTGACCGCCTTGACCTAGGGGAGAAGCTAACCCTGGTCTGGAACTCGCCTGCCTCTCTCAAGGAAATCTCCGCCCTGTTCTCTTCATCCAACCCTTCCACCTGCCCCCTTGACCCGATCCCCTCCCGCCTCCTGCCCCCTCTCTCCTCACATCCTTCCCTCCTGCCTCTCTCAAGGAAATCTCCGCCCTGTTCTCTTCATCCAACCCCTCCACCTGCCCCTTTGACCCGATCCCCTCCCACCTCCTGACCTCTATTGCTTCCACTGTCGCCCCCCCACTTCTACATGTCCTCAATCTCTCCCTTTCCACAGGCTCCTTCCACTCTG
>QEPC01001533.1:2907239-2920879 GCA_003113815.1 Sphenodon punctatus
GTACCTATGGTGCTTAATAGAACCATGGTAGTGTTTCCCATACTCTATCACTCCTCCCAATCATTTACATCACCAACAATCTCGAGATTCTACTAATTTCTTATGTCATTCCTCCTATTATTCCAACAAGTTCTTTCCTCCTCTACTTCATCCTTATATCCTCCTCCCTGTTATTCCACTGTCTCTCCCTACTGCCTTTGTTATTCCACATCATCTTCCCCCCCACCCCCAAAGATGCATCTCCATTGTGTTATTTCAGAAACACTTAATGAGATATAATTTAATTCCAAATTAGGATTAATGTTTCCTCCACTCCTTCTATTGGACTTTCCATGCATTTAATGTCAACATGTACCCAAATTCTTATTAAACACTTACATAGCATTCTGCTCAGCTTTAGTGTTGCCCCCAACCTGCAAAGGAAGAGGATTGGAATTGAAAGACCAAGGCAAAGTGTGGGTGCATGGAGCCTAAACTGTAAGCGAGCACAGTATGTGAAGCCATACAACAACTTTACTGCTTACATGGTGTGGAAGTTAAGGCGGGAGCCTTAACACACAATTCCTAGGTTTGTTAAAGTTTGCTTGGTATGAATCTGCCTTAACTAAGTTTGTAAAACCGTAGGTTTTTTGTTTATCTAATATTGTATTCTGCAATGACTTCGGTCACACAGTAATAAAGTTTACTTACTTAAAAAAAGAAGAAAAAGAGTTAGTATATCAGTAGGTTAATATATCTGTATAAATGTTTCCAAACTCTATTCTTGGTTCTAATTTATACAGATACAGAGACCATAGGGTCAGTTAAGCAGGTCATTAGTGGTGGGAGGGTGATGGAGACTCCCTTCAATTTAGGGCCAAGACCAAATCCGTCTGCCAGTGGGTCATTCTCGGCTGAGGTGTCACTCTCCCCGAGAGACCACCTATGTTATCCACTACTTGAATCTGCATTCAGAACGGGAAGGTGCTCCCAGATCTGCACTTGTGATTTCCATAGGGTGGGGCGGACTGCCTGCCTGCCTCTGCAGGAGAGAAGAAGGAAAATTCACAGGTAGGTGAAACCCAATTTTCAATAGTTGTGGTATTACAAAAGAAACTTGTAGCTGTCTTGTAGGATGAACACCCATGCATTCAGGGTTTCCTAATTGTACTATGAAACTCATCATTGGATGATAGCAGATGTGTCACAATAGTTAATTTGTTTGCCAGTGACAATTTTGGCTCTTGTAAATATGTAGATGCTAGATAAGTAAAAGTAAACCATCTAGGACACCCATGTCTCCTGAAACAGCCTGAAGTAGGAAATCTGCGAAATCTGCATGTTGAGATGAACAAAGTGCCTGGAAAAGCATTAACTAAAACAGGTAAGAGATTCATATCCTAAATTGTTTGTAAATTTGTGGTCAGAAAACAAAGACTTAGTGATGATACTGTCACATACTTGCCAACATAGGGGTCTCATTAGCTTAAGGAATTTTAAATTTTAGATTTTAAAGCTAGACATAGATCATCAGACAGACAATCATGTTTAACACTTCATCTGCTCACATTTCAACCCTTTTAAGCACACCTTTGTGGTACCTGAGTTTTCAAGGTACTCTCTGTGATCCAAGAACAATTACTCATGCAGGGTTAAAAAGGTAATGTCCTTTGAATTCCTGACTTTTCAGCATATAGCTTTCGCTTATGGAAACTCCTAGCAGCATTTAAGTGGGAAGATCCTCATGGCCTCCCTGCAAGAACATACCTGCCAACCCAAATGCTGCAGTGATGGTGACATACAAAATTGAAAGTAAGCCCTAGGGCAGGGACCGTCTATTCAATTACTTTGTAAAGCACCGACACTTGTATGCTGATCCCATGAGGCTTTTCTCTCTGTGGCTTCTGCTTAAGACAATACCTTCAGGAAGAAGAATAAATAGTATTTTTTCTTACACACACCTCCTCCCCCAATTCCAATTGACCTTTAACAGGTCAACCAACCTTGCTTAAGCAATTTATCAGCTAAATAGTGTTGCTTTAATTAAAAAAAAAAAAAAAAAAAAAAGCTATAATCCATTCAAAATGCCTTAATACCGGAAACTATGGATGGTCCCAAGCTTACGCCATTAGAGACTCCTCTTATTACTGACTTGTGCTTTCGAATAAAGCAAAATCTTGGTGAGGGTATCCAGTTTTTCGTGTTCTGTCAAGTTAGTGACCCAGTAAGCATATCCTTAACACCTCACACCATCTGATTGTGATATCATTGTACAATAAACTTGTACTCAACTATGCCACAAGCAGTATGAGGATGTTTAGCTTTCCTATCTTACTGACACTACAGTTGCTGTAGCACTGTCTTCGTTCTGGTCTTAATCAAAGCCTAGTGCACCGAAACAATGTTCAGATATTTAGAGCTATATTGTAACATCAATGTTTGCTTAACAGAAGTTAAAAAAGGAAAAATGATCCATCCTAGATATTAAATACTGGAGAACTCAAAAGTTGGTGCCTTGTAATGTAGGAGTTGTAGAACTTCTTGCTTTAAATTTATCATTAAATTTTATCCTTGAAGACTAAGTGATGACTGACATCCTCCCCCCCCCCCCCCCTTTTTGGATTGCAAATTGAAATCCTGCATGGGCAGTGACTAGTAGTTACTATTATTTGCAGCCTGTATGACCTATGCAAAATTTATCTGCTGATCACCACTTCAGGTATAAAGTGGTCAAGGTCACCACCACCAAGTGTCCTAGTTGGCAGAATGTGAAAAGAAAGCAAAGCCTGAATTGTCACAAATGGATCTGCTGTTTCACGAGTTCTCTCCATATCCTGATTGGGATATCTTAGTGATGTGATGAAAGAAGCTTCCACTGTCACTCAAGACTGTCATTCTGCCACAGCTCACCAACTGGTAACACTAGGATGGAGCAATCCCCGACCTGCTGCTTTGCCTTGTTCCCTTCAACATTACCTAGAAATCCCCATCATGTCCTGCATCCACCTTTTCCCTAGACATGAAACAGGAATATGGAAACTTAAAGAGAAATTACATCACATGGAGGATTGTGGCAGAGTTAGCAGGTCAGGTTAGGTAGCAGGAGAATTTCCTTTAATTTCAGGTTGAGAAGGAAGCAGCATGGAAGCAGGAGGCTGAAGAAATTTGGCCCAAGTCCTCAAATACTGAGATTTAGTGTGGTGTAGTGGATAAGGTGCTGGACTTGGACCTGGGGAGACCAGGGTTTGAATCTCACCCTAGCCAATGAACCAGTGAGTTCACCCAAGGGACTCACTGGGTGGCCTTGGGCAAGTCACAACCTCTCCGCCTCCGTTCCCCATCTGTAAAATCGGAGTATGTGTATTTGTCCTTCCCTGTGGGTTCCCGTCATTCTTGTCCATCTTAGATTATAAGCCCACTGGGCAGGGACCCATCACTGAAAATTTGTTACTGTAAAGTGCTGCGTACACCTAGTAGTGTTATAGAAAGTAGTAGTAAATACTTTACACCAGTAGCTCAGAACCGGATACTATGGGCAGGCATACTATATAAAATAAGATTATTTTCCTTGGATCCAAGGGTATAGGCATATTCCATGGGCATTCATCTATTGCTAAAATTGTATATAGAACAGAGTATCTTGAAAGTAGTTCACTGTGGAAACTAGTTGTGTCTTTGGGTTGCCAACGTAAATAGGAAATACATTTTGGATGCCTATCAGATATGGAATTCATCCCACTACTAGAGTGAAGAGTAAAGAAATGAAAACCCACAGGTTATTATCTAAACCAGATGTGTGGCACCTGCAGCCCATGCAATGAATCTAGACCACAGCTGCTTTTCATTTGACCCCTTCCCAATGCTTGAATCAAACCCATGCAACCAGTCCCTTCTCTCTAGCACTGAAAGAGTGAGCTCAAGGAAAGGAAGCAAAGATGAGGACTTTCACCCAGCAATAGCAGATTCATGGCATAGATTCATCTATGATCTCAACCCTCGTCTTTTTCAATCCTGAGTACCTGCTTTGGCACCCTCCACCTCTAATTTTTACCTGACTTGGGGAGCTTGTACTAATTTTCAAAGTGGCTCATAGGAGGGGAAAGGTTCTGCACCCCTGTTATAAGTGGCCTTTTCCCACAGTGAATCGATTGGTTGAAGCGTCATAGGTTCGTCCATGCTGCACATCAATTGTTTTGTGTTTTAAGAAGTTGTTACTAATACGTTTCGTTTTATTTATTGGCGGCAAGCTTTCGCTATTGCCCCTTTTTTTATATACACAAAAGTACAATAACATTAAAATAGAATAAAAATGAATAAAATACATAAACTAAGGTATGGTGATGAGTAGGTCACCCAACCCCATCGCGTTCTTTGGACAAATCTACTATATATGTAAACAATTTAGCACCAACCTCGTACAGAATTTCTCTATAAGGGCCTACAGTTCACTTTGAGCACGAAACATCAGATAACCTCCACTTCAGTATTGCCGATTTGTCGTATAGCCAAATAGGCTTACTAATACACCTATTATGTATACATAGCAATATTCTAGGACCATACCTCCTAAATAACCTATTACTTGCTCCCCAAGCTGTTTCTTCCCTTGACCTGCTTATCATCCAAATTGCCTATCAATCTCGTAATGAATTTCTTTCCTTGGTAGCAAGCCAGACAAACGTTGCAATGACCACCATCTGTTTTACCTATACTAGGCTCATCAAATGTCTATAGTCTCGCTCAGCTATATTATTTGTACCTTCTTTTAACAAGGGTGTCAGCCAAACTTCACGGAGACCATCAAAATGGGAACAGTGGAACAAGAAATGATATATTGTCTCTATCCCTCCCCATCTACAGGTACAACATCACTGATTGCAGGGAATATGCAACTGTCTCCCTTCCACTACTGCTGTTTGGACTAGGTGGAATCGAGTCATAGTGTAACTTCTATGTAAATTAGGATCTCTTATTTTGTCCAGGTATGGCTCAAGCTTGCCATCGGCTTTAATCTGACTCAGTCTAGGTGCTACTTTCCAAGCTTTCAAAGTACTTAAATCCTCTTGTAGGGCGATATCCCGAATTTTGGCCTCTACCTCTTGCCGCACCTGAAGCAAGGTTTTCCCCAAGAAGTATTGAAAAGAGAAGCCCAATTCTGCCATCATCCTCCCAAGTTGTATTAGCCAAGGATAGGCACAAGTGCCAGGGTATAATAATTCTTCATGTAAACATAAGAGCAGGAGGTCTGATTCCTGGTATGATAGTATTTTTAGCCAAAGTCTAAAGTAGGCTAACTTGGCTAGGGAGGCAAAAGAAGCCAAGCCTGTTTCTAATCGGAGGATGGCCCCTGGGACACCATTACCCACTTTCAGCAACCTACACAAAAAACTATTTTGGACTTTTTCCACTACTTCGAGATTTACGGGTGGCATCAGTTCCACCCCGAAGGTGGCCAGAGCTGGAACCTTGGCCCTATAAACGCGCGGAAAGGTGGACATAGACACACCCTGGGAGATATTTGCTGCTTGATTTATTGCATGAGCAACTTTCTGTGCTTTTAATGCACGCTCCTTGAGATGTCCTTTTCAAGATCCCCTATTTGAAAAAACAACTCCTAGATAACAGAAGGAGGAAGTCAATTCCAAGTTGCCAGCTGCTGTACGCCATGTAGGAGGCAGCTTTCTTTTACCATAGATCATTATTTTGGGCTTATATGGGTTTAATGTAAGGCCATTTGCTACGCAATATTCATGGAATTTTGTAATCTCACGTCTTAAGCCCACCTCCGACTGTGCTATCAACACCACGTCATCCGCAAACTGCAAGAGGGGGAGCGCCCTGTTCCATACTCTTACAGCATGAGACTCCCCTGGTGAAACGTTGTTAATCAAATCGGACATTAACAGACTAAATAGTAACGGTGCGAGCACACACCCTTGGCGCATGCCCCGTTCTATTTTTATCTGATTTGTCTGAGCTTGTCCATGTGCGTACTTTACCCTCGCCCTGTTGTTACTATAAAGTTGTATAATAGTCCCCAATAATCTCTGCTCTATGCCCAGTGCCCTAAGCTTGACCCACAGCCTTGCTCTAGGCACTGAGTCAAAGGCCTTTGTTAAGTCCACAAAGGCTAGATACAGTTTGCCTCTCCTGATCTTGCAATATTTATGGACTAGATGTTGCAAAATAAAACAGCAGTCAAGCGTTGACCTCTTTTTCTTGAAGCCAAATTGTTCTTCTGGTATCAGCTTCTGATTTTCTGCCCACTTTTCCAAATGCTGCAGCAAGATCCTTGCATAGATCTTCCCTACATTGGATAGGAGGCTTATTGGCCTATAGCAGTCTGGATTTCGAGGATTGCCCTTCTTAAATATAGGGACTATCCATCCCACGGTCCAACTGAGGGAACTTGAAGATTTCGGCTAGCCTCGAGGAATACAATGGAAAGCAAATGCGCCCACCATATAGGTGCGACCCGTATCATCTCCGATGAGACCAGGTCTGGCGCCACTGCCTTCTGAGACTTTAGAGCCTTGATATGTCCACTTATCAATTCAATGGAGAAATTACTCGAATGCCACTCCCTCCCTTCTCTCCTATTATCCTGCCCAACATCTGTCAAATCTTCCATACCCACCTGTTGGTCAGCATAGAGCTGGGCAAAAAAGGACTCTCAAAGAGGTGCAGTAATGACACTTTTGCCCTTCCTCCTCTTGGGTTTTAAAATGATATTAAGACTAGACAAAAATTTGTGCAAATTACCCGTATTCAAGTCCCCCACCATCTTGGCCCAGATTTTATTATGGAATAGGGCTCTCTTAGTCTTTAGTAGCCTAAAATATTGAGTCCTAGCCTTGGCAAACTCCGTCCTTGCTAGCTGTTCCCTCCCTATAGCCCACTTCCTCCTGAGGGCTATCAGGTTGGCTTTCAGCTGTTTGCACTCCTGGTCAAACCATGGGAGGGAAGTTCGTACCCGATGCCTACTATACTGTGTCCCCAGGGATTCCTGAAATATGCTTATATTATCTGAGTAAGCTTTGAACAAGAGTTGTATAGTCCCTGCCCCATCTATTACTTTTAGAATATTTTTTATCCTACCAGAGGTACAGATATCGTAAACTTCCCGTATTATATCTCTCTGATAGTTTTTTCAATTTCAGCACCGATATCTCCTGGTTTAAGCCAATAAACTCCACTTCACCCATTTTTATTCTTTTGACGTGTGTAGATAGGATTGCGTGGTCACTCTCTGGCCTATATGTAATCTGGACGTTTTCAAAGTTACTACTATCATTTTCATCAACCAGGATGAAATCCACTTGGCTACTTCCTTGATGGCCAATAAAGGTTTCCCCTGATAGGGGTCCCTCAAGAGGCCTTCATTTAAAATGGTTAGTAAAAACTTCTGGGCCAAATCCACCAATGGGTTATGTACACTCCATGGGTTTAATTTATCCCCTATTTTTTTCCTTTGTATCAAACGCTCTTCTCCATACATATCCTCTCTAGGCTCCTCCAAATGGGTATTCCAATCGCCCACTAAAATCATACTTGTCGATGGAAACTGCTCCTGAACCTTCATAATTTCCCTTTCCTGCCAATTTTCATTGTTACTAATACTTTGGTATTTTTAATTTTATACAGATGCCAGCAGTCAGAATTTGCTTCTTTGTAAAACCTGCGGAAGGCATTTTGCACAGGATGTTCTGGTAAAATAAAGGCATTGTTAATGGGCTGTGTTTTTAACTGAAATTAAGAAAACTAAGGGGCAAATATATTGGAAAAGATGTGAGAAGGAGTGATTAAAGCTGCTTTTACATAAGTGGGTCGCAGTTGCATGACCCGATCATGCGATTTTTCAAAATCCTGCAAGGCGGAATTAGAAAATGGATGCAATCATGAGCATTAAAGGCGGTCGCACATTGTTTGTGAATTAAATACCTCGATGTGTGACACATTTAATTTGCAGTCAGGAAATAACACATGACTGCCTTTAATGCACGTGATCGCATCCATTGTCACGTCTGATCCCACCTCGCAGGATTTTGAAAAATTGCATGAGCAGGTCGCGCAAAAGCAGTCCAAGATGCATTTGCTAAGAATAGATGTCAGAATTGTAACTGAATCCTGAATACTGCAGAATTCTTTAAAAAAAACAACACAAAAAAACCCTCTAATTTGCACAGGCAATGACTGTTTTATTCTTCTGGTGTTATGTAAGCTTTAAAGACTTCCAGTGATGACACAGCAATTAGCTTCAAGCTTCTTTGCTGTAAGATCTTTTTTCTTTTCCCAGAAAGAGCTTTTGATTTAAGTTTCCAAGGCATGGATTTATCAAGATCCATTAAGCAACCTATGACACTTGATCATACTCCTGTAGTTGCAGTTGTCTATGGCATACTTCACCTCCTGTTCTAAATGGTTATATTCCTCCGTACTGCTAAGCACAGCCCTGACAAGTTGCCTTGAAGCCCACAGCTGGCTTCATTTCCATGGTGGGTGACTTAATTTTGGGTATGCCTGGCATTTGAGAGAGGCATCTGTCTTAGTTTTGTATTTGAACAACATTTAATGCAGCAGCAGCAGCAGATCTTCCAAAGGTAGATGAAAACTTGTCAGACAATATTGGTATAAAAGATAATTTAATTTAAATAAAAGAATTCCTGAAGAAGCTAGAGAAGATAAAACTTCTGAATCGGTACAGATGTCAGAATCCTGATCTCCCACTGCTCCTGCAGCTGCCATGAATATATCGTTTGTTTATGCTGTAGTCTTCGGTAAACCTTATTGTGTTGGAGTAACTATGGGTGAAAACAGACATGACACTAACCACCCGTTAACCATCCTTGGTGGTTATTTATTCATGTTTCAGGGCTGCATTGGTGCCCTATGCAGCCCTGAAACATGCATAAATGACCACCAAGGGTGGTTAGTGTCATGTCTGTTTTCACCCCATATCTCTTGCTCAAAAAAAAAAAAAAAGAGCGCACAGAAGACTTTGTCATAAGGCTTCCTCTCCCCCTGCCCCTTCTTTTGTATCTCTCTCAGTTGAGGCACGAGCCAATATGCAGGAAACTCTTCAACAAGAAGCGCAGGCCTTTCAATTCCTTGAAACAGCGACTGCAGGGAACTAACATTCCCACAGTGAAGAAGAAGACACCAAAGGTACTGTTGGAGCTGCCGTGAGTGTGCTCCCTTTACTACAATATGCTTGGTACAAATTTAGTCTTTGTCCACAGAACATTGTTGCTCACTTGGATGCTCTCAACAAGTATTGGGTTGGTAGCTTTCTAGTCCAGAAACGCCCTTGCGTTGACACTCACCATTTTGCCAGCTCTAAAGTGCCTCTTTGCATGCACTCATCATCTGAACCTGGCTGGCAGATGTACCTGCAAGGGAGCACTCCTGGCTGACTGCAGGGATCTGAACAGGGCATAGTGGGAGAGGTGGTCTTTCAACTGTATAGGAACAAGGAGAGTAAAATTTGCTTGTTAAGTACAAAAAACTATTTAACATTTCCCTTTTCTCTTGAAATCATGTTCAGAAATAAGAAACCTTTCTAATCTCAGCCTGAGTCCTTTTTCTTCTACACAGTATAAGTGCATAGCATGTGTTTTCATGAATTTGTTTTATAGAACAAACCAGAGAGGAAATCTAACTGGAGACAGCAGCATGAAGCCTTCATTAATGCCATTCAGTCTGCCAAACTAGCTGCTAAAGCCATGAGAGAAGGCCGTCCCCTCCCTCCTCCGCCACCTCCAAGTATCAATCCAGGTACATGGTCTAGTTTTATTTACTGCTGATCAAATTCTTATCTTTGGAGAAACCATGAACATTCATGTTGCACAGTTAACGCCTTCTGTCCTGTTTATTTTGAGAAGATGTATGCTAAGACTGAGTAACCTTTTCCCTTCCATCGGCCACTTGGAAAATGAGTACAATTGCCTGGGCCACAGAGGTTGGGAGCAGGGAAGTTTGAGGGGAGTGCTCAGGAACAAGGAAAGGAGAGGAGGGTCCACATCATGGATCTATTCTATGGAGCCACCCTCTGTCCTTGAGTGCATGCCCTCATCTCTGCCCCTTTCTCATGAGCTCACGCTTTAGTGCTTGATGGTAGGGACTGGATCCATGAGCCAAATCCAGGGATTCAAAAGGGGCCAAATGCAAAACAGCTGCAGCAAAACACCTCCCGTTGGCTGCAGATTCTCCACCCTGGTTTATGCAGTCATGCTGCACCTGGGACTCTGCCCTTTTTAATGATTTTTGATACTACAGGCCAAATTCAGAAGGGTAGAAGGTCCAAAGTTAAGTGGGGCCTCCACATTTTGTAACAATAAGTGCCCCTGCATGGGAGAGATGGCCCTTTTACATTCTCCCTATTTACCTTCTCTGCACCTTTCATGACTTCCTAGACCTCTGTGCTGTTTTCCCGCCTCTCCCCCACCTCCACCCCATCATCACTTTTCTAAGCTGGAGAGCCCTAATCTTTTGAGTCTCTCCTCACTGGCTGTTAGCTGTTTCATTGGCTATTGGATTGTTCTCAATAAAAAGGACAAAATGCTTTCTCTATTCATGGTCTTGAGAGCTTTTCGGATTGGTTAGTATTTCCCCCCCTCTTATTTCAAAGAAGCTGCTGTACTCCTTCCTGGCTTTTCTCTGCAGCACCTGCAAACTTGTAAACTTCCAGTAAAAGTGTGCCTAACCTGCTCAAGTTGACACCTATTCCCTGGACACACCACACACAGCAGAGCAATTCTCTTCCATGTATGGTGTGTGCTGTTGACTAAGTTCTATCTGTTCCTTTGCTATGGTCAGATTATATCCAGTGTCCTTACTGCTCAAGGAGATTTAATGAGGCTGCAGCAGGGAGGCACATCACTTTTTGCAAAGAGCAAGCTGCCCGACAGGCCCTTGCTGCTGGCCCGAAAGCAGCCAAACAGACTTTGGTAAGTAGCAAGTTTGCCCTTTTATTTTCTTGCATGCAGTCTAGCCAAGAGAGAGGCTGGACTCTTTCACGTTATTAAGCATGTATATAGCACCAGCAATATACCTGGCACTTTACAATTGTAAGAAAGACGTGGTCCCTGCCCCAGCAGGCTTACAATCTAAAAGAGACAAGGAGCAGGGAGAGACAAAGGGTGGGGGAAACCGAGGAAGAGACAAGGATACATACATGAACTTGTGAGGTCTCAGGTGCACATGCTTGGCTTAGTTACAAAGGTGTAGTTATTTAATGTGACACAAGATACGATGATTAGGGGTAAGACAACAAGGGGGCGAGGGGAACAAGGAGCCAGGGAAAGCTTGACGGAAGATGTGGGTTTTGTTACTAATGTCCACAGTAAGTGCATGCAAGAGATCCTATAGCTAGAATTTCCCAGGTGCGCTAGAACATGTGGCAGTATTCACCTGCAGCAGTGGTTTGCTTCAAACGAGACCGCAGGGAGGCTGGGGCTGCTGTGAGAGGGCTGTTTGTACAGGACATTGGCTCTGTGGGGCCACCACACATAGACAATGGCTTCCCGTTTCCCGGGAGTAAGTGTCCCTTATTTTGTATGTAGCTAAACTTGTGCTTTTATGTTCACCCAAATGTTTTTGAGCAGAGGGTGCCCCAGTACAGTGTGAGCTGCCAGGGAAAAGAGGGTTTGGAGACTAGGCTCTATGCTACATGCATAAGAAAAGGCAATTGATCTGACATACGTACCCTAAACTTCGTCTTAAAAATGTCAAAAGAATACATAACATGCAGTTAGACGTTCAGTAGCAGGGTGGGGGCAGGGAGTACAGTAAGTCTTCATTTTTGGTCATAGCTCTACATGTGTTCCAAGTGCAAGTAACTTATGACTGTCAGACAAACTATGGTCTTTGAAGCCAGAGTGGCTGAACTAGAGGAGCTAAGGGAGGCAGAAGAGAGGTATCTAGAAGCAGCTTTTACAGAGGTTGTAGAGTAGTCCCACTATCAGGGTGCAGGAGCATTCGGGACATAGGCAGATGTCATGGGTAGGTTTTGTATTGGGGTCGGGGAATCAGTGTGTCAGGTTCATGGCCAGAAATCAAGTCAAGATTCAGGTACCAGAGACATGTGACAAAGCCATAGCCACAGGTCAAAGCTGTAGGAGTCAGTCCAAGGGAAGGTTTAGATGAAATAATGGTCGAAAGGGAGGTGAACAGGCAAGGAATAGGGGAGGATAGGGAGCAAAAATCAGGACGGGCAGCAAGGTGAAGTCAGGAACAGGAAGTGGGAGTCAGGAACTGGAAGCAAATTGATTTTCCTCCCACTTTCCTGTCTGTACTGAGCAGGCCTATGTACTGGGAAGGGTAGCACCAGCTTGAGCACATGGTTTACTATGCAGGGGCTGGAGTCAAACTATGGCCATGATGCTAGAGAGCTGATTTTGAGACCTAGTGCTCGACACCCACCCTAATTTTGGCAGCCTCTGTGCTGTTAAGGAGCCTGAAGGTCTTGGAGAGCTGGAAAGCATCAAGCTGGAATGGAGGGAAATCACCCTGTTGCTGTGACCCACATCTAGATAATGTCACCATATTTTCTTGCACTGAGGATACTGCTCCAAGGAAGGGAACTGTTGAAGAAAAATTAAGTACAATGGCAGGCGCAGCTGGCCTCCCAGGGCGTTTGGGGCGCTGACACCCCCCCACCCAAGCGCCCCACCAGGCCACCACTCGTGAAAAAAAACAAGAAAAAACAAACCTCGCCACTGCTTCCCAGCGCCGCAGCAGTCTCTGCCTTGCCTTTGCTTCAGAGCGGAGGCTGCTGCAGCACTGTTGTCAGTTTCACTGAAACTGCCAACAGCGCTGCAGCAGCCTCCGCTCTGAAGCAAAGGCAAGGCAGAGACTGCTGCAGCGCTGTTAGTTGACTTCTGGGATCCACTCCAGAGGAGTGGGTGCCAGAAGGCTCAAAAATGCTAAGCCTAACCGCGTTTTCTATTGGAAAACGCGGTTTGGGCGGCTGAGCTCCACTCTACACAGCACGTATAGGACGTGCTGTGGAGGAAGGAGCTAGGGCTTCCATTGTGCTCAATGGGCACAAGGAAAGCTCTCACCAGGGGCTTGTTGAAAGCACCCTGGAGAGATGCCTTGGGCTGGGGGCCTGAGGCAGGGAACGGTCCCTGCCTCATATGCTCAAAGAAGAACATGGCTGCCGCTTCCGCTCCCAGGTAAGAAGAAGATTCCTTCCTAATGCTATCCTTCTCCCGCCCCACTGTTAGGGCTCGGTACCTTCGGCTCCGACGTCGGCGGGGCCAGGGCCAACACCAGGCGGGGAGGCAGAAGCGGGTGAAAGGGTCTATTGCCGGAAGGGCGACCCCAGCCATATCCGCCCCAAGAACACCCCCGCTTATGACAGGGAAGAGCAGCGGCTTGGATTCCCAGGGCGCCGCTCGAGCTAGGAGGGCGGGGCTAGGACAGCCCGTACGTCGTTCCGCACGTCTCCAAGCGCAGAAGGGGGTGGAGCTACACCCTTAAAACCAGATGACAGGGAAGGCAATGTTGCTGGAGATCAGAGCACTGTGAGACCGGCCGTGAAGCTGAGCATAACTAGATACGTGACTGTGAGAATTGTGTGAAGCGAGTGAGTGCGTGAATCTGAGAGCGAGTGAAGGTGCTGGGTGGGGCGGTGGCAGTGGGCGTGAGCCGGGTTCGGG
>QEPC01001533.1:2970477-2982746 GCA_003113815.1 Sphenodon punctatus
GCGCTCTATGTGGGGCTTCCCTTGTTCTTGGTTCGGAGGCTGCAGCTAGTGCAGAATGCGGTGGCTCGTCTTCTTACGGGGACGGGCCGTCGGGAGCATATTACACGTGTGCTCCGAGCTCTGCACTGGCTGCCGATAGCATGCCGAGCCAAGTTCAAGGTGTTGGTGACAATCTATAAAGCCCTACACGGTCTCGGCCCCTCATACCTTAGGGACCGCCTCACCCTCCGCGCCCCAGAGCGGCTCCTGCGATCTGCCGGGGGTGCCTTCCTGGAGGTCCCCCGTGTTAAGCGGGGGGCCACAATGGAGACGGCATTCTCGGTAGTGGGGCCGCGGCTGTGGAACTCCCTTCCGGAGGAAGCTTGCCTGGCCCCATGCCTGTTAACATTCAGGCGAAATTGTAAGACCTGGCTGTTCGCCCAGGCCTTTGGGAGGGAGGGTGAGTGGGGGGGGAGGGTTTAGTTTGTCCACCTATTTTTGATTTTTTGTTTTTAGACTGTATCTTAGCCCTGTTTTAATATTTTATAATATTTATGAAAATTTTAAAGTGATTTTATTGTATTTGATGTTTGGAAGCCGCCCTGAGCTGCATGGCAGGAGGGGCGGGGTAGAAATTTATAAAATAAAAATAAATAAATAAATAAAATATTATAGAAAGCCAAAGGAATTATAAGCCTGCAATGAATCCAAATAGCCACCAGATGTCAGGGTTGGCCTCTGGGTTATGAATGCAGTACTATTTTTGATTGCTGCTGCCAAAATCAGTATGGCGATGCAGTTTCTAGCAATAGTGCATCTTCATGTGAGATTCTAGGGCAATGGGGAGAGAAACAGAGAGCAAGAGAGAGATTGCAGTTTTCAAATGGAGAATTTTACCCAAGCTATTAAAGTCTTCCAGGAGAGCCCATGCAGACTGTGAGATTCAATCAGCTCAAACAGGAGGGCCACCAATACTTTTCTATGCTTTGCCCACATTTTTGGACATAAGATCTTTAAATCATACAGTCCCTCTTTTTTATGATGGTTGGAGTATTCCAATGAGTACAATATAAAAATTTCCACTGGCAAATTAAATTACTTGAGATTCTCCCAGACAAAAGACTCTCAAAAGGATGAAAATATGTTACAATACAGTGGATTTCACCTTCCTTTGCAGAGCAAAACATTCCATAGCAGTAGGTTATGGAGTCTTAGAAATTTACTCTAACAGCCCTCTGTAATTGTAATATATGCAGCACCCACTTCCTTTTAGTCTTTCCAGACTAAAGACTAAAGTCTGGAACTTTTCATTCTTTATGTCTTTGTCTTTTATTTCCCCAAATATCATTAGATATCATGTGCACTGAGTAAGTTTTATGTACAAGTTCAGTCATGACAATTTATAGCCTGTGGTACTCCATCATGTGTGTAATTTGGCTTAATGGGTACCAGCTGGAAGAGCTTGTCATTTCTTTGTTAAACAGTCCTTTGTAAAGTTCCTCTGACATTTACCTTTTTTTCTACATTAGTCAGACATCATATGGCTCAGATTTCTTATTGTCTCTATCCAAACTTTGATATGTTTCCAATAGTGAATTGCTGACTGTGTGTCTTTTCCATCACTTTAACTACTTCCAGTCCTCAGGGTGACTCTAAAAGGTGTTGTGGGGAGGGGGGGAGGAGGCAGGGGGTAAGGAAGGTTGAAGCTATGGAAATGGTGTGCACAACTGAAAAGCTTTTCTAAAACTGATCATTATCAATTGTGGTCCATAGCTACAGTTAACAGGGAAAAGGAAAGGTATCTGAGGGATGGGGAAGAAATGAAATTTAAGAATACAACATACAGGGCTGCTCACCCCACTTTCACATACAACTACCTACAAGTAAATATAAAGAAGAAGAATTAACCCAAATTTGTTCAGTGCACTGTTACCACAAAGTGGTATCTAAGGAGAAAAATATAATTAACAAATCCAAACACAGTGGCAGATGGAAGTTGCAGTCTTAAACATAGTTTGTAGTTTCTGTCTTTAATCTGTCTTTAGTTTCATACCATAATTATATTTTTGTTTAGTGTTATAGACACCTGTCGAGGTACCCGTCCATACTCTGGCCATACATTGCTTAAATTAAAATACTTAATCTACCACTGAATGGCTTGGGACCCACTTATCTGGAAGATTGCTTGGCTACCATGTCCCATCGCAGCCTCTGCAGTTGGCTGGGGACTCCCATCTGGAAGTACCAGTTTTTAACTTGGTCTCTACAGTGAAGAGGATGTTCTTAGCCACTCCGCAGCTGTGGAATTCCCTCCCCTGGGAGGTTCATTTATGTCCGGGCATGAGCACCTTTGGAAAGTGTAAAGCAGTCTTATTCACAAGGGTGTTTGGCAGTGGGAGGTAGGGTGGGGGTGGGAGTTGTGGGAGATAAGGGTGAGTTAAGAGGTGGGGGTTGGGATGGAGAGAGGTTGTGGGGGGTGATGTGGGTGTTTTATGTCTTTGTATTTATAGTTTATGATTTATATGTGTATTTTGTGTTTTAATATTGTAAGTTGCCCTGACAGGAAGGATAGAATAAGAAATTTGAATAAATAAATAACTTAAATAAATATTCTGTTAATCTAATGCAGGGGTAGGGAACCTCAGGCCTTGGGGCCAAGTATGACCTGTGATTAATTTTTATTTGTCCCCTTTCCAGTTCCTGGATCTGGCCTTTGGATCCAGTTCCAGCCCTCAAACACTCAGAGACTCAGCTCAGGGCAAGGGAGCTGAGATGAGGACATGCACACAAGGATAGGGGACAGACCCATGGCACAGATCTATGACCTGGACCTTCCTCTTCCTGAGTACACCCATTAAGCACCCCCAGCCTCCAACTTCTATGTGGCCCTCACAGCTTGTACTAATTTTCAAAGTGGCCCCTGGAAGGGAAAAGGTTCTCCAACTGTGATCTGTTACGATTATATGGCCCATAGTAACTGAGCTTTATAGGATCAGGCCACATAAGATGCTAACCCACACTGGGTGTCCTTACCTCACATTAGCCTGTAATGGAGCTAACCGTCAGGCCGGCAGCCACCAGATATTCACCCACTTCTGTCCCGGGGCAGGTGGCAGGCTGTGTTACATGATGCATCCACCGGAGAAGGCCGGTGATACATTGCAGGTTACTGTTGCCCCACTTGAGCAATGTGGGATGATGGGTCACCTCCCATCAGGCCAGTCCCATGCAGCCCCACCCTGTGGTGAAGTTTGCCGGCACCAAAGAGCCACGGGCATAGTATGCCATTCCTGTGCATCTACATCATGGCGGGATAGTGGATGTGCCAGAGGGTGGTGAGTGGAGTAGGACCAGGCCCTTGCCCATGTAGACAGTTCTTCGGCCCACCTGATGGCATAGCAAAACTTGTCATGATGGCCCACCCACCCTGTCTCTTTGCGGGGGGAGGGGGCAGATCGTTTGGACTGCTCCCCTTGCTGGCCCAAAGTGTGACGGCTGCATTTGCCCTCCCCAGGGCAGACGGGGGTATCTAGCGAACCCTGTCCCATGTGTCTTCAGTACATTTATTTTCACTGCGCCCCTGTGTGAGTCGGGAAGAAATATTATCTCCACTTTACAGATGAAGGTTTGGGACACAGAAAGAGTAGGAGATTTGTTCAAATCTGGAATTTAATTCCTTAAAAATAGGCCTAAGGGTCAGATAGATCCTATTTAGTACTGGACCATTGACAGGTTTAAGGTTTGACCTATTGGACTGGCAGAACAATCCTCCACCACTGGAGTCAATGGAAGTTTTAGTATTGACTTCAAAGGGGAGGGAGGGGGAGGATTGCTCCCTAAGTGTCCGAAACATATTTCTGGAAATCTTTCCAACAGAAAGATTTTTTCCCAATATCTTGCACTTGCTTATATTTTGGGTGATTTTTAGAGGTGTTGAACATTTTGTTCCATTTATTCTCACCCTCTGAGGCATTTTATTACTAGACAAACAGATTTGGCTGTATAGGAGAAGCGATACAAAAACAATCCTGTCAAAAACTACAGAGCTGGCTGGTTCAGTGGGTAGAGCATGGGACTTGGTGCTTAGAGACCTGGATAAAAATTCTGCTTGTGGCTTCAGATCTCTATCTGTACAATGGAAATAATAATACTGAGCTACCTACTTTACAGGGATGTTGTGAGGAATAATGAGAAAATGACTGTAAAGAGATTTCCATACTTCATAGTGTGCGGGGTATAAATTAAAGATGAAGTGAAATGAAAAAATAGTGCTATGTAAATGAATATCGTTATTTATTTTATTATTATTTTTATTATTATTATTTTATTAAGTATTTATATAGCACAAGCAATGTACCTGGTACTTTACATCTGTAAAGTACTATTAGTACTGTAAAATATTAGTAACTTTAAATTATTATTATTACTAAGTATTTATATAGCGCCAGCAGTGTACCTGGCACTTTGAACTTATAAAGAAAGATGTTAAGCATCAAAAGACTTATAAAGAAAGGTGTTAAGAATGTGAT
The DNA here is from genome assembly GCA_003113815.1 of Sphenodon punctatus. Lineage (NCBI taxonomy): Eukaryota > Metazoa > Chordata > Lepidosauria > Sphenodontia > Sphenodontidae > Sphenodon > Sphenodon punctatus. The sequence continues at coordinate 2,974,986 of QEPC01001533.1, forward strand.
AGTGTAGCAGAGAGAAGATAAATGCCATGAGCTTGTAAGCCGCTACCCTCAGGGAGTGGGTAAGTACATTGCTATAAGGGTCCACACAGTATGGGGACTTGCTTGAGGTCTTCTGCCAGTCTTATCATTTCTGACCCTGTAACTAAGGCCTTTTTTACATGGACGGCGCAGCAGCGCCGATGGGTGTAGACGGGTGGGTGAGCACACCCAGCGGCGCCGAGCAGGGAGACATTTACACGGACAGTGCTTCAGGGGGTGGTGGGAAGGAAAGGGGAGGGCCCGTTGCGCAGGGCTGGCAAGGGCACCTGGGCAGACCCAGCGGGAAGGGGCAGCAGTCACACAGAGGGGGCAATGGGGTCCAGGGACTCCAGACGGCAGCCAGCAGCGATGCAGATGGCAGCGCACAGCCCGATCGGAGGCACCGGGGGGGGGGGCCGGCTATGCACCGTCCCGGGCACCACGGTAGCAGCGAGCGGGTGGCAGGGAGGGACTGCTCACGGACGGTTTGGTGAGTGCTCCCGGGGCAGCGACCCCGGCGCTAGACCCTCCCAGGTGAACAGGCCCCTTCGGAAGCCTCAGGAGTGCATATGAGCATCCACCAGGTAGTGCGGAAGGAGCGGATCTGCACCTGAGGCCACAGCCTGTACAACTGGAAGGCCCCACACCGGTCGAAGGGCAGCAAGCTCTGCAGTGGAGGGGAGCTCAGTCCGGAGCGGCCTACCAACATCAGGGGCCAGCAAGCCTTTGTCCCACAGAATGGCCCCCACGTCCGAGGGTTCACACGGGATGCCGCGTGCATGCAGGAGGCTGCCGGTGTACAGGGCAGCAAGGCGAGGCCATACCCGGGTAGCTCCATCAGCAGGTGAGTCACTGTTACCTCCGCAGCGGTCCACGGCACGACAACGGCGGATGGGTGCCCCCAAGGAGGCTGGCACAGGGGGGTGAAGGCAAGCTCGAGGGAATGGGCCCGGCATGCTGGGGCCCCGACCTGGTGACCCATCATCCACGTGTACCATGACAGGAGCCGGAAGCCAGCCCCCGCTGACAGGGGGTCGCCCACCAACAGCTGCACGTCGGAGCTCAGCCATAGGGCCGCAAACATCATGTCCGCACAGGGAGACCAACCCTCCCCGACATCCCCGGCTGAGGGCCCTGCAGAATGACCAGCCATGGCGACAGTGGGGCTGGCTCCAGTGAAGCAACAGGCAGGAGACGGAGGGCTGCCACAACTGGGACGAGCACAGACCGAGCGGATACCCTTGCCCACAGATCATTCATTCATTCATTCATTTATTAGATTTCTATACCGCCCCATCCTGCACAGCAGCTCGGGGCGGCAGCTCGGGGCGGCATGCAAGATGGCCTTGCATGCCAGAGATAGGCAGGCCCGCTGTGGACAGCATGCCACAACCCACGCACAGGACAGCAGGGATGCTGCACAGCTGCTGAGATATGAAGGGGGCCACGGCCGGACACTGCGCCAGGGCGTGGGGGCGAGCCAGACACTGTATCCACAGCGTGCACTGCTGTAGCTTGCAAAGGCAGACCCAGGCTAGGGGGACTGTAGTGTGGTTGCGGAGGCAGGGTTACCCAGGGGTGCGCGCTGTCCCATCCCCCCCGGCGGGCATGTGGGCGGCCCGCTCGCGGGGATGCTCTGCCGGACCCAGCACCTGTTTGCCGCCCCAGCACACCCCCTGTGCAGCATCAACCACTGCCCTGCCCCCACCAGCATACACAGTCTAGGGGGACTGTAGTGTGGTTGCGGAGGCAGGGTTACCCAGGGGTGCGCGCTGTCCCATCCCCCCCGGCGGGCATGTGGGCGGCCCGCTCGCGGGGATGCTCTGCCGGACCCAGCACCTGTTTGCCGCCCCAGCACACCCCCTGTGCAGCATCAACCACTGCCCTGCCCCCACCAGCATACACAGTACATTAGGGACACGCTGCGGCTGTACGGGTGTGGGGCAGAGGGACTATAGCATGGGACCGTGCAGCACACAGAGAACGGCGATCCCGGGCTGGGTGCACACGGAGGACCTACCACGATACCTGGGGAGAGTGGGCCATGGGCACAGGCCAGACAGCGGAGCACACAGCGCTCATGGCACGTGCCAGCGGAGTGTGGCAGGGAATGGGAAGCAGTAGAAACATGCTTCCGGGGGACGGGGACCCACAGCCCAGGGCCACACTGCTGCACCTCCTGGGCCCAGGCCTCCTGCTGCTGCACATGCTGCTCCGACAGATTACCCTGCTCCGCCTGCAGGGTTGCCGTTCCGTCCTCCTGGGGGCACGGCGGCGGAGGCAGCAAACCTCAGGAGGGCAGCGCTCATGCGATGGGTGAGGTGGGTGTCTGTCTGATGCTGCACCCTGCTGGGCTCCACGGTGTCCCTGCACCGGTGCTCAGGGCTGGGCCAGTGGCCCCGTACCAATGTGCCCAGGGAGGGGCGGCCCCGTGCAGCTCTGAGGGGAACAGGGATGCCATCTGCCACCGCATTGCTGCCCAGGCAGCCGAACGCTGGCCAGCGATGGACCCACACCCTTGTCTGTAGGCCTGTGACCCCCTTCAAAACAGCTGGGCCCTACCCGTTACCTGCATCCGGCCTTCCATTCCATGTGTGGCCTACTGGGTCCAGGGAACGGGCCCTGTGGGTTGCCCAGTGGTGAGCGCCCTCCCCTCGCTATTGGCCGTGGGTTGCACTGGCCCTGCACAGGCCCGTCGGCCAACACCAGCCGGTTCGTGTGAGCAGGTCCAGTGCACATCTGTTCCTGCCACCTCAACTGCATGAGGCATCGCTGGTCTAGCCTCTGGCCCCGTCGGCTGGGCAGGGAGTGCACAGAGCCCCCAACCTGCCATTGCCCCCCTGCACGCCACACAACCCCCCCAATGTCCCCGGACAGAGGAAACGACAGCAAGGTATAGGTACAACACCTTTATTGGAGGGGAAATGTACAATGGAAGGGGGTGGGGCTCAACGTCTGGGGTGCCCTCTACACCTCTTGGCCGCATTGCCGGGGCTCACTAGTCGGCGTGCCCTGGCCGCAGCTGACCGCAGTACTCTCCGGGCGGACAGTCTGGCCTCCCTGTCCTCCACTGGCCACTCCACAACAGCCTCCGCTGTCGGTCCCTGCTTGGAGGAACAGGAATGGGGTATGGGATCCTTCTGTGCACTCACCTCTGTTCCTTGTCAGTGCACAGGCAATTGGGTGCCCCATAGGCGTCCAGGGAGCCCTCTACTCCCCACACGAGCATGACATGTGCCGTAGGGCGCTCCCTGAAGGTGCCCACCCATGGTATCCCAGTACCTGCCCAGTCAAGTACTGCGGCCACAAGCAGGTACACATGCCTCTGGCAATGGCCGTTGCTCCCCATTCCGTGTAGTGCGTGTGCTCGGAGTGGGTTCAACAATGAGTTCCCTACCAGGGTCCAGCTTCGCGCAGTTCCCCAAATTCCCTCATGTCCCCCCCCCCCGGTATTGCACTCCACAACCCCTGGGGGCCCGAGGTGCTGCGGCCTTACTTGTGGGGGTGGGATGGTCACAATGGGCTGTTGCTCGTCCCGGGGTGCACGGTCTTGGGGTGGGGGCATCACCGCCCGGTGGAGGGGTCAGGATGGCAGTGGGGGCTGGACGGGCAGCCCCATGTGGGGGAGGGGCCCGTATAGGGTTGATGGACCAGGCCTGGATAGGGTTGCTGCTGGGGGAACCACGGGTGGCCAAGGTGCAGAGGGGGGGCACCAGCACCAGTGGGAAGCTACCATGGTGTTGGTCGGCTGCCGGCCCTCCTTCTGCACCATGGCGTGGCCTGTCACGCTGGGGGTCACGCCGCATGGCCTCCCCCATGAGGTCCATGACCTGTGCGGCCTGACCCTCCAGCCCATCACAGGTGCGCTGCTGCTTGTGTTGGAGGGCGGCAGTCTGGCGCCTGTCCCAGAGGTGCTTGGTGTGGGACTGGGCCATCATGGTAGCCAGGATCTCCCTGTCCCTTTCCCCCTCCCTTCTGATGAGCTCCCTGGTGAGTGCAAGCTCGTGGGAGTGTACCTCGGCTAACCGTTGTGATTCCGCCAGCAGCTCCCTGCCGAGATCCTCCCTCCGGCACCGGTTCCTGGCCCGCATCTCCCAGTTCCGCTCCATGCTGCTCCCCTCGCATGAGCAGGCGCCTGGTCTGTGAATGGGAGTTTGGACTCAATGTTAGGGCTACTGGCCTGTGTGCCCCACTGCCTGCCAGCACTGGACCCTGGGGTGCCTGGTGGGGTGGCCCCCATAGTGCAGCGGCTCCCCTATGCCCCCCCTGTGAGGCCCTCCTGCCTTGTCCTCTCATTGCATGCTCCCCCCCAGCTGCCGATCACTGCGGGAGGGGCCCTTGATGGTTGAGTGTACCATGGGAGCCCTGTGGGCCCTCCAGCCCCTCCCGCCTGCCCTCCTCCACCATCCCTGGTGGGCCCTGTCCGGTGCTGGTTGCAGGCCCGTGGGTGCCCCCCCCATACCACTGCACTTGTCCCCCCTTGGCCCGTGTGCCCCGCTGTGGAGGATCACCCACCTATTGGTGGGGGAGCTGCCTGGCCCTTCTCGTTGGCCTCCTCCACCGCAATCTCCACCTCGTGCACCTCCAGGCTGCCTTGAGCTGCAATGGGATGGGTTACCATGAGTGTTTGCCAGCCCCCAGCCCAGGCCGCAGCGTCTCGGTCCGGGCCGTTCCCCAACTGACCCACTCCTCCGGCCCCGCTGGGGCGCTCATACCTGGATCCAGTTGCTCCGCTTCCTGGGGGCCATCCTGGGTCTCCTCTGGCTCTGCGCGCACCCCCTGTCCCTGTGGCCAGTTGGCCTGTGGGTCTTGGGGGTGCGCACAGTGTACGGTGGTTTGGTGCTCGGATTCCCAGGGCACCTCCTCCCTGTGGGACAGGGCTGTCCCCTCCCACTTCCTGGCTGGCCTCGCCGGGGCCACCTCCCCCCCCCTTGCTCTGTGGGGTCTGTCAGGGGGGTTGTGTGGTGGCCCTGCGCCTGCCTCTGACAAAGGCACTGCCGTGTGTGCAGGAGGCCACGATGTCCCCGTCCATGCAGAGGAACTTGTCCAGCTCCTCCTGGAACTTGGCTGTGCACATGGCCCGGCCGAACTTGAGATTATTGTCCTTGATATGTTTATATCCAGATCTCAAGTTCTTTGCCTGCTGCATGCATTGGGTGACATCCCTATTGTAACCCTGCCGCTGCATCTGCTGGGCGATGGCTTCATAGACCTGTCTGGTCTTGTAGCTTTGCACCAGGTCGTGCTGGACCCTTTCAGTCCCCCCCACTCGTATGAAGTCCCTGATCTCCTGCCTGGACCAGGGCTCCCCCTTTTGGGACCTGCGTGGGTGGGGGCCAACCGGCTTGGTGGCATGGGGCCTGCCCTGTGGATGTGGTAGCCGTGGTGGTGGTCATGTCCTGTTGGGGCCAGTACAATAGGGGTTACTATGGTTCCTGCTGGCCTCCTCTGCCCACACGTGGGGCCTGACCCCCTCCCCCTCCCTGGGGCTCCCTTTTGCTCACCTGCCTGTCTGGGAGGCCCTCCTCGGCCGTCGTCCCGGTGATGCGGTGCTCCGTTGTCTGGAAGCTGTCCTGCAGGAACGGGGGAACGGGTTATGCTGCTGCCCCCTGCCCTGTGTTCCCTGGCCCAGTGGTCGGGGCCTGGAGTGCAGCCCTCCCCTCCCGGGGGAGTGGGTTCCCTCACGCTCACCTCGCTCTCTCTGCTGCTCCTTGGGACATGCCCTTGGGAGGTGCTGGGCTGGGGGTCGTCCACCGGGGGGGCCATTGGTGCTGCTCCTCTGCCCTGTGCCGGGACACGTGCACCATGGTACTTCCTGGTGCTTTCCCCCACCCATTCCCCCCGCTGCCCCCCCACCCATGCCTCCTGGCCTGCCCCCCCATCCGGTGGTCCATAACCCCCCCCTTGTGCCTTCCACCTGGGGCACTCCTCCCCCACACCGCCTTGCTGGGGCTTCTCCCCCCCCGGGCACCCCAGGGTCCCCGTGCTCACCCGGCCCCTTCCCCCATGTGGGGTGTCGCCAGCTCCCTTGACCTCGTGGGCCTTCCTGGTCGCAATCGAGGGGGGTCCTTTATGGGCTCTCGGGCCGGACGTCTGGCGTCCCCCCACCCTGTGGGCGTGTCTACATGGCAGCGCATGCGTGCCCCATGAAACTAGCACTGTGGGGCTCCGCCGTTCCATTCAGCGTGGGTGTGGGTGTTTTCACTTTTACATGGATGCTCAGGTGTTGAACACCCATCTCCACCCACGGAGGGTGCCGGCTCCCTCGCGGCTGCTCCATGGGTGTTGGTGGGTGGGTCATGCATGTGCCCCCACCCACTCGTGGATGTTTACACGGACGCTCTCCCACCCATCCGATCGGTGTTTCCAGGTGCTTGTGGGTGGGTGGCGTCCGTGTAAAAGTGGCCTAATACAGGCATTCTGATGAAACTTATTCCTCACCACAGAATCATGTATTCCATATATGTGTAGAATAAACAAATACATACCCCCAAGGCAGGATGCAACTTTCAATTAGTTTATTTCGGACAGGGGTGGATAATCTTTTCAGTAGTGTACAAGAGCATTTCAAAGAAATTCCACAGCAGTACAGCAGTTTTCGACTGCAGCTTGAAAGTATGAGAAACATGGGACAAACATGGGGGGGGAGAGAGAGAGAGCGCATTCCAGAGCACCTGTTTAAAGAACACATCAAAGGTCTTTGAAAGATATAGCTATCACTTTGTAGTGGAGGGGAGCTGTCTGTATTCCACAGCCTTCCCTTTGAAAGTAAAAGCCTCTCTAAAATAAGGTGCTTAATTTCTGCTTGGGGCTAAAAATAGAACAGATGGTCTGTCAGGTGAATTTAAACTGCTTATTTCTACTGAAGTATGATCAGAAAGATATGCTCCTTCATACATAAAATGTACAGAATGTATTCTTTAGAGCAGGAAGGTCTACTAATCAAAAGTTTCCCTAAGCCAAATCTGGGCTGTGGTTGCTTTTTGTTTGGCCCATTTCCGATTATTGGCTCTGGCCCGTAGATCTAACCTCTACCCTCGTGCACTGAAAGAGTGGACTTGGGGAAAGACAACAGAAATGAGGACATGAACCATGAAGATGGTTCCATGGCACAGATCCATGATCTGAACCCTCCCCTTCCTTCCACCATCTTAAGCACACTCCAAAAGTGCTTGCCCCCCAAACCCTATCAGACCCACAGACCTTGTACTCATTTTCAAAGTGGTCCATGGGATGGGAAAGCTCCTCCACCCCTGGACTAGGCACTGTGCTCTGATTTGTCCTACTTTTTCTTCAGGTCTTTTAATGTAAATGAACCCATGATAAGGATCTGTCTATTTCCCATCCTTTGTCCTGCTCCATAGTCACTAGGCTCGGGACTACCGGAATTTCCGGTATCCGATAATGCCGGTACTGGGCGTACCGGCATTATCGGATTCAACCCGGTAATCCGGTCTGGTTACCGGATTCCGGGTACCGGATTTTTTTTTTACATTGCGGCCATTTAAATAAATGGCCGCAATGTAAAAAAAACCCACCAAAAACCTCCCCGAGTCCAGGCTGCGCGGGTGGAAGGGGGGACACCCCCCACCCACCCTGCCCAGCCTGGATTTTTTAAAAAAAATTCCCCTCCATTGCCGGCAAGTTCAACCCAGAGCCCTCCCTCCAGCACCAGCGGCCGTGGCGTCCCAGCAGCAGCCGGTAAGTATTAGACCTGATCCCTGGGGGGGTGGTTAACAACAC
>QEPC01001533.1:2985855-3000772 GCA_003113815.1 Sphenodon punctatus
CTGGGGCTTTAAATTTTTTGACATTGCAGCCATTTAAAAATGGCCGCAATGTCAAAAAACCGGTACACTGAAATCCGGTACCGGGGGCCGGATTACCGGGCCGAATCCGATAATGCCGGTACGCCCGATACCGGCATTATCGGATACCGGATTCTACCGGTTTCCCACCCCTAGTTTTTACAATAATTTTCCTTCCTGAAAACCTACTTCTTCTGTTAGGCTCTCTCTAGCTTCTTTCCCCCACAGATTGCTCTTTTATGTTTCTTATATTGTCTTACCCTTCAGGGTGCCTGTCCTCTCTTGTACCTAAGCTAAGAATGTTCACCTTCAACTTCTCAGTCTCATGACAGGGATACCCCTGTCTCTCCTTTCATGCCCCTTTCTTTGTTCATTCTAGAACGTAAGCCCCTTGGGACAGGGACCTGTCTCTAATCATGACTGTTCAGCACCGGGCACATTGCTGGTGCTATGCAATAACAACCTACAACAGCAAAGCTGAAACAGTGTCCCTCATATGGTTACGCTATTTACAAGCATGGAAACAAATCAGCTATTGAGTACGGTATCTCAGTGGATTTATGGGTGGTTACCTATGTTGTGGACTGATGATCTTCTCAAATTAATTCCACAATAGAGGGGGTCCACCCTCCCATAACCCAACAGGTTCAGAATCTGGGGGTGTTATTGGACTCGGGTCTCCGCCTGGATCGGCAGTTGGAGATGGTGGCGAAGGCTCCCTTCCCCCAGCTGTATCTAGGGCGGAGGCTGTGTCCATACATTTCCAGATCCGACCTGGCCACGCTCATCCATGCCTTCATCACCTCGAGGCTGGACTACTGTAACGCGCTCTACATGGGGCTTTCCTTGATGCTGGCTCGGAGGTTGCAGCTAGTGCAGAATATGGCGGCTCATCTCCTGACGGGGACGAGTCAGCGAGAGCATATTACTCCTGTGCTCCGCACGCTGCACTGGCTGCCTATAACGTACCAAGCCAGATTCACGGTATTGGTTTTGGCCTATAAAGCCCTACACGGTCTTGGCCTCGGATACCTCAGGGACTGCCTCACCCTCCGCACCCCAGGGTGGCCCCTTGGGTCCACAGGGGCGCCTTCTTGGAGGTCCCCCGCGTAAGGCGGCCACAATGGAGAGGGCATTCTTGGTGGCCGGGCCGCGATTATGGAACTACCTCCCAGAGGAAGCCCATCTCGCCCCAAGTCTGTTGGCTTTCCGCTGAGCCTTTAAGACTTAGCTGTTCTCCCAGGCCTTCAGAGGAGGGGAGGGGTGGGTGGGTTAATAGTGGGGGAGGGGGGATGTGTTTTTTAGATGTTTTTAAATTGTTGTGTTGATGTTTTAAATTGTTTTTATTGGTGTTGTAAGCCGTCCCGAGATGCCATGGGCATGAGGGGTCGGCAAATAAATAAATAAATAAATAAATAAAATAAAATATCCAATTTCTTGTTTGTTTCTTTTGCAGAGAGAATGCAGAGCTGATAGGGCAAAGACTTTGTGGCCATCTAGGTTTCAGCTAAGTCCACAATATGTAGCATGAAAATGTTCCAATTCCGTGTCATTATAAGCAGGGCACAGCATTTCAAGGTCATTACAAGTGCATATTTTAAAATGTCCTGGCCACCTGCAAGTATCTGCATGATGTTTTCTTAAGCTTCAATAGCCACAATCTTTTCAGCTCTGACAATCCATCAGTCATTCCAGCCAGTCTGCAGGTTAGGACTACTCTTAGACTCCTCACAGACACTAAGCTCTCACATAAAAAATATCTTCTGATATTAACACAGTATGTGATCACCAGTCAGGAGATTGTATGTACCTCATCAAGAACCAGGAACATATTTGATGAAAGTTTTCATCGAATTGGTCTATTTTGACCCAAGAGAAAGAAATAACATTTGGTGACAATTTTCACAAAGTATTCACCCATTTCTGTACAGCAGTTGTCTTATCACAATCTAGTTGATGACTTAGACGAAGAATCCCCAGTGGTACTTTATTACATGTAAAGGTTCTCTCTGAATGACTTTCAGCTTCAGGGTTGATTTGCATTGCAGATGGAAAATGTAATCTTACATTGGCTTCTGAGTCATAAACTTACGTATTTTAAACGTGGGAAACAATCAGGTCCAAAGATTCAACACACTGAAGGCTGTCATGGTGGCCACCTTATGCTTGCATGAGCATGTATGCACACATGGATCATGGAGGGAATGGAGATCATAGTTAAAGTATGAATCATTGCAAATGTACCTAGGACTCTTCTGTGTCAGAAATGCCTTTGGTCACATATTTCTCCTAAGGAGTCAACAATTTATTATTCTAGATATAGAGTATAATCACACAGGCAGATGTATTTGAAAGGTATTCCTAAGAATTTGCTTTTTCTTTAAGGATACAACTAAAAATCTGATCAGATTCTTCTTTCTAAAGAGTCATGAAACTTCAGCATCCCATCTAACCCTAAAATTAACTTTAAAATAATAATGCAAAACGCCTGGCCCGTTGCATAGGTGTGCTGTTGTATTGTTTAGTCTTATGCACAGTGCTAGGGATACTAAGCTTAGTTTTCCTAGTAAAGAATAACTAGATGGGGAAGAACAGGATGAACGTACAGTTTGTACAGTTATGATTGCTGTAGAAGTCAGAATCAATAGAGCTTTTCAGTTGATGTCATGTTCTGAAAAAAAGGAGTGGAAAGTAATGTTCTGCTCTGAAATATATGAGCATAATTTCCATTGGCTTGAGTGAGAGCTGATAACTGTATTTGAAACCAGTTTTCCACACAGAATGGCACGTGCTATCAGAAGAAACTTCTTTTCACAAATGAAAACAAGCATGCTGGATGCTCCATCCAACTACAGTGTGATCAAAAAGTGTTAAATACATCTAGAGAAGAAATTGTGGAATATAGCCACAAGCAATGAATCAATATTTAATTTTACTATCCTGCTCTATCCCAAGGACTCAGAGAAAATCATAAAATCATTAAAAGACAAAGTAAAACCAGTTAAAACCCTATCCCTCCCTGCCAAAGACTCAGCAAATTTTTGAAAAAGTCTTGCATTGCCTCCAGAAGATGTGCACAGACAGGCTCAGATGAACTTCCCAGGAGAGGGAGTTCCATACTACATAGAGAAGCTACTGAGAATGCGTCTCTGAGCAAACTTGACAAGCAGATGGAAGAGTGTGCTCCCAGCTGACCTCAAAGACCATGATGGGACATGAGGGAAGAGGTGATTTTAACAGTATCTTTAATGGAAAGATTTCAGCATGAATCAATGCAGGAAAGTACTGCTATCCCTTTTCTATAGACTAGGAAATAGATGCATAGAGCATTGACTTGACCAAGGTCACAAAGCTGAGGCATAACGTTCTGCTGTGGTAACCATCTGACCATACCTTGTCCTGCTTCTATCCCAGAAGTATTTCTGAGAGTCACTGTAGCTAACCAAGCACAGTACATAACATCCAAACATGTTTTGTTTGTGAATGACTAAAGCAAAAACTTGACTACGCAGTATAATTGCTCACTGCTTATAAATTAGCCGTTCTAAAAAAAATAATCATTGTATAGTAATTTTAATTTCTCTTTCCTCCTACCTTCTTAAACTGGTCTTAATGTTGTCCCGTAACAGAATACTGACCCATTTTCTACACTTTTGGCACGCACTTGTAACTTCTTTCTTACTTAGTTTATTTTGGCAACATTTTTTGGTGAATCGGAAGAATCGCATTGATCCAATTTGATGACGGGGGATCCGACGTCCCCATCAGATTCCCCGGGAAGGATAACGTTCCTTCCAAACTACCATTCTGCTGCCAGCTCTGCCTCCCTCAGACCCTTGGCTTCCTCTCCTGGTCCCGTGCTTTCCCACCCCGGCGCCTGCCACAGCAGCGCTGCTAGGGCAGGCAGGCAGGATTAGGGAGAGGCAGAGCTGGGAGTAGAGGGGCTGCACAGGGGTGGGGAGGAAGGTAGATGCCATTTCCCCAGTGCTATTTTGGAAAATGGCTGTGTATGTGCAGAACAGACATGTTGGCCATTTTGCACATGCACAGAGCTTTTTTGGGTTAATTTCTTCCTGGCGTGGCTCTGAGAAGGGCCGCACTGGACATCACAGGTCACCGGAGCCTGGGAAAAAAAGGTAAGTAAGCAAACTACCTACCCTCCCCATCTCTGCACAACCCCTCTACCTCCCTCCCCACACCTGTGCAGCTCCTCTACTCCCAGCTCTGCCTCCCTCAGACTCCTGTCTGGTGCCCGGCCAGGCAGGGGTCCGGGGGAGGCAGGGTTGGAGGCAGACATATAGATTAAGAATGTATTGCTCAGAATCGATACCAATTCCAATTAATATGATTTAAATCCAAATTTAACTCAGGTAGGTCCGATACCGAACCAATCCCAATTTTCAAAATGATTTTCCATCCCTACTGTAAATAATAAAACTAACTAACCTTAGTTAAGATCTGCACACAAAGTCAGCCAAGTATTTCTCACAGAGATTTTAACATTTTTGCAGCAAAAAAACTCCTTTCAGAACCTAAATTAGCTGAGCCTTTGCTGGGGACATCTAGCTCATATGAATACACACTTTAAACAGTATTATTAATCTCCCTTGTGCTAATAACACAGATGGACCTTAGAACACTGAAAGTAATATGCACATTTGTATGATTAAATAAGAATGTACACCGAGATGCTTGGATGAAGATCTTTTATAGTAGTGGTTCCCAAACTTTTCCCTGCATGACCTCATTTTGAGGCTAGTGACCCCAGAAAGCAACAAAGGCACACAAAATATAGCAAATATCACCACCTTGCTCCCATCCAGAGATAGCACAACCCCATTTGACATGTCAGTTCATAGTATGGAAACCTCTGCACTACAGAGCAAAATATGTTACTGTCGTTATTTTAACCTGGTATCTCAAGGGGGACTCACACAAATGCAGGTCTAAATTGCACCAAAGAGTATCAGTGAGTATAAGTTGCTTTTATTTTTCACCGTGTTCAAGAAGTACCAATCAGTGCTTTTTTCTGAAGAAAACTCAGTCTTATAAAAGAGCCAGTTTGCACAGTGCTACTGAGATACACACACACCCCTCATGAGATCACAGTGCACTACAAATAATAGGTATTGAACTTATGCTTCCCATGCCTCGTGTCTTTCAGTTCTTGATGTAACTGCTCATATTTATCAATCTTCTCTTGCATTTCAAAAGAACATTCTCCCCCTCCTTTTTTTTATAACCACCTTCTTGCATATATTTCATGATCTGTAATGACTGAAAAGTCCCATAATTTTTTCATTCTCTCATTTTCTACAATATTGCCAGGCCTATGGTGGTAGTACTTGTCTCTTGGGCCACTTTTACACGGATGCCACCCACCCACAAACACCCGGAAACACCCATCAGATGGGTGGGAAAGTGTCCGTGTAAATGTCCACGGGTGGGTGGAGGCGCGTGCACGACCCACCCGCCAACACCCATGGAGCAGCCAGGAGGGAGCCGGCACCCTCCGTGGGTGGAGATGGGTATTCAACACCCAAGTGTCCGTGTAAAAGTCGAAACACTCACACCCATTTGGAATGGACCGGCGGAGCCCCACTGTGCCGGCGCACGTGCTGCCATGCCACCACGCCCATAGGGTGGGGGGATGCCGAACGTCAGGCCCGAGAGCCCATAAAGGAGGGAGGAACCAGGGCACATACAAGCGGGCTCCCATGATGACGACCAGGAAGGCCCACGAGAAGGCAACAGGAGCCAACACCGCCCCACACAGGGGAAGGGGCCGGGTGAGCACAGGGACCCCAGGGTGCTCGGGGGGGGGAAGAAGCCCCAGCAAGGCGGTGCAGGGGGGGGAAGCACCCCAGGTGGAAGGCACAAAGGGGGGGCAATGGACCGCTGGCAGGGGGGGCAGCGAGGGGGAACAGGTGGGGAAACACACCAGGAAGTAACACGGCACACGTATCCCGGCACAAGGCAGAGGGGCCGCACTGATGGCCCCCCCAGTTGATGACCCCCAGCACCTCCCAAGGGCACGGCCCAAGGAGCAGCAGCGAGAGCGAGGTGAGTGCGAGGGCACACACACACCCTGGGAGGGGAGGGCCCCGGACCCGACCACTGGGCCTGGGAACACAGGACGGGGGCTGCAGCATAACCCATTCCCCGCAAGACAGGTCCCAGACAATGGAACACCGCACCACCAGGACGACGGCTGAGGAGGACCTCCCAAACAGTGAGGTGAGCAAAAGGGAACCCCAGGGGGAAGAGGGGGAACAGGTCCCATGGGTGGGCGAAAGGGGCCAGCAGGTGCTGTAGTAATCCCTATTGCGCTACCCCCACCAGGACACAACCACCAGCACGGCATCCACATCCACAGGGTGGGCCCCATGGCCAAGCTGGTTGGGCGCCCCCCCACGGGTCCCAAAAGGGGGAGCCCTGGTCCAGGCAGCTCAGGGACTTCATACGTGTGTGCGGGGCTGAAAGGGTCCAGCACGACCTGGTGCAAAGCTACAAGACCAGACAGGTCTATGAAGCCATCGCCCAGGAGATGCAGCGGCAGGGGTACAATAGGGATGTAACCCAATGCATGCAGCAGGCAAAGGACTTGAGGTCCAGATATAAACATATCAGGGACAATAATCTCAAGTCCGGCCGGGCCATGCACACAGCCGAGTTCCAGGCAGAGCTAGACAAGTTCCTCTGCATGGACGGGGACATTGTGACCTCCTGCACACATGGCAGCGCCTTCGCTGGGGGCAGGGGCAGGGCCACCATGCAGCCCCCCCGACAGACCCCACAGAGCAAGGGGGGGGAGGGTGTCCCTGGTGAGGCCAGCCATGAAGCGGGAGGGGACAGCCCCTTCCCACAGGGGGAGGAGGCACCATGGGGATCCGAGTACCAGACCACCACACTCCACGCATGCCCACAAGACCCACAGGCCATCCGGCCACAGGGACAGGGGGTGCGTGCAGATCAAGTGGAGACCCGAGATGGCCTCCAGGAGGTGGAGGAACAGAATCCAGGTAGGAGCGCCCCAGCGGGGCTGGGGGGGAGTTTGGGGGTGGGACCGTCCCGGACAGAGCCACTGAGGCTGGGGTCAGGAGCCGGCAAACAGTAATGGTACCCCCTCCCATTGCAGCTCAAGCCAGCCTGGAGATGCACAAGATGGAGGTTGCGGAGGAGGAGGAGGAGGGGGTCAGGCAGCGCCACCACCACCAGGTGGGCCATCCTCCATGGTGGGGTACACGGGCCATGGAGGGCCTGGGTGCGGAGGGTGGGTGGAGGTACGGGGGAGACCACCTGGGGGCAAGCAACTACAAGCAGCAGGGCCCAACAGGGGTGGGGTGGTGGGGGCAGGTGGGAGAGGCTGGTGGACCCACAGCGGCCCCCACGGAACACATGATGGACATGGGCCCCACCTGCAGCGATCTGCAGCTGGAGGGCGATCCCACAAGAGGGCAGGGCAGGGCAGGGGGGTCCCAAAGGGGAGGGCAGAGGGGAACTGCCACAATATGGGGGCCACCCCACCAGGCACCCCAAGACATGTGGTAGCGGGCAGCGGATCACACTGGCCGGATGCACTAATGTTCTGTCCAACCTCCCATTCACAGATCAGGCACCCGCTCACACAAGGGGAACAGATGCCGGCAGTGTGGAGCGGAACCGGCAGATGCGGGCCAGGAACCGGCACCAGAGGGAGGACCTCGGCAGGGAGCTGCTGGCGGAATCAAAACGGTTAGCCGAGGTGCACTCCCGCAAGCTTGCGCTCACCAGGGAGCTCATCAGAGGGGAGGGGGATAGGGACCGGGAGATCCTGGCTGCCATGATGGTCCGGTCCCTCACCAAGCACCTCTGGGACAGGCGCCAGGCTGCCGCCCTCCAAGGCGAGCAGCAGCATACGTGTGACAGGCTGGAGGGTCAGGCCGCATGGATCTCATGGGGGAGGCCATGGAGGCCCTGCGGCGTGACCCCCAGTGCGACAGGCCATGCCATGCCGCGGAAGGAGGGCCGGCAGCTGACCAACACCATGGCAGCTTCCCACTGGAGCTGGTGCCCCGCCCACACCTCGGCCACCCGTGGTTCCCCCAGTAGCAACCCTATCCAGGCCTGGTCCATGGGGTCCCCCTCCCACACATGGGGCAGCTGGACCCACTTGCGGGGCTGCCAGTCCAGCCCGCACCCCCGTGGATCCCCCCCACTGCCACCCCGATCCCTCCACCGGGCAGCGACGCCCAGGACCGTGCAACCCAGGTCAAGCAACCGCCCATGGTGGCTGCTCCACCCCCACAGGTAAGGCTGCAGCACCCCGGGACCCTGGGGGTTGTGGGGTGCAACACCGGGGGGGCCCATTGGGAATCTGGGGAACTGCATGAGGCAGGTCCCCGGTAGGGAACACATTGTGGAACCCCTCTGCTATCGCCCCCTGTTGGTGCGGGCCGTCTGTGGTGGCGGCGATGGATGGATGGCAGCACCATGGGCGCTGGGCGGCTGAGCATGAGTAGGGGTTGATGTGGACCAAGCCTGTGGCCCGACCGATCCTCCTTTGTGCAGGGGCTGGGGTGCTTCTCGGGGGGGGGGGGGCTGTCAGCATGCGGGGTGTGTCCCTGGTGCTGTTGCTGCCCCCGGCCCTCCCAGGGCCTGTTGGTGCGGGTGTTCCCCATGGCCTTGTCTCTTCTCTCCTGCAGCTACTGTTGTCGTGCTGCTGGTGATCCTGGGCACGATGGTGCAACAGCTGGAGTGGGCAGCATGGGACATGAGGGCGGCTGTTCGATGGCATCTGTGAGTGTGCTACCTGTTTGCTGGGCCCTGGGCCTGTGTCCCTCTGTGGGAGGTTCTGTTCCTTCCTGGGTGCCCGGGGCCAGCTCTGATGGCTGTCTCCTCTCCCTCTGTCCCATATAGTGCAGGCAATGATCACAGAGCGGATCCGGGAGCAGGGGGAGTTGTTGGAGCTCCTCCTGCACATCCTGGAGCGGCTGGACTGTGCGCAGGCCGAGCACTGACGTCGGGCCCTATTGACCGGGGTTCCATCCCGGGCCTGCCTCTGCTGGTGCTTTCCCCCCCTTCTGTTGCCCCGTCTCCCCCTAACTTCCCTGTGGTTGTTGCCCCCTGTTGCTGGCTCCCCGTGTTAATAAAGGCTTGTGTGTTCCTTTCCTGGTGTGTCCATGTTGTGCTTTGCTGTGACCTCTCCCCTTGTGCGGGTGCCTCTGCGGGGTGTGTGGGGGTGTTGCCTGTGTTGTGTGGGTGCCTTCCCCCCTCCTGGGCCGTGTTCCCATCACTGTGTGCTTCTGCTGCCTGCAGTGTGTGTGCAGCTCTGCTGTGTGTGTGTGTGTGTGTGTGTGTGTGTGTGTGTGTGTAAGGAAGGAGGGGGCCTGGCGCCGGGCGGTCTGGGCTCTGTGCCGGGGCTGTGTGGAGCCGGCTCCTTTGTAGCAGCTGTCATCCCATCTCCCTCCCGCCCCGCCTGCACGGGTCCTGGTGGCTGGGGGGGGGGGGCACGGCCGCATTGTGCAGCTTCATTTGCCCTCAGTCGGCCATGTTGTGCTGTCACTGTGCCAGGCGGGACTTCCCTGCTGGTCCCGTCCATCCGTGTACTTGCATGGGTGTTTGCCGGGTGTTTCCCGGGTTGGGTGTTTGGGCGCTGAGTGTTTGCAGGCCCCTCCCCTTTCCTTCCCACCACCTCCCGCGGCGCTGTCCATGTAAATGTCTCCCTGTATGGCGCCGCCGGGTGTTCGCTGGGTGTGCTTACCCACCCACCCACACCCATCTCCACTCATCGGCGCAGCTGCACCGTCCGTGTACAAAAGGCCATTATGAGGATATACGTTTTTTCACACACCATAGCTTTGAAATATAATGGATTATGTTTATAGCTATCAATGCTAATTTAATGTCTTTAGTATTTAAATTACGCTGTATACATAAAAAATCTTTTTAAAAGACAGTTGACTGTATAGCAGCCTTTAAAACTCTACAACTAGAGCAAAGATATCTGTTGGTTCTCCTTCAATACATAATGTGTCAGGATCAGTTCTGCAGTCAGGACTGTCAGAGTTTAAACTGGCAACATCTGAGAGCCTTTCCACCTGTTGTACAAATGAATAGATTGAGCATAAGTAGTTCTGCTCAGATACTGAAATGAAGATAGAATTGTTTCCCAAGAAAAATACAAGTAATTGAACTGTAGGTGAGTGATCTACAGAATATACATGATTAATAACAAAGCCCTAGGAAATTAACTTGATGGATTGGGAAACAGGAAAAGAATTAAACTTGAGAGTTCTGAGTGTTCTAGAAAAAATGCTGAATGAGACTTAGGTTACAACGTTATTAAAGACTAGATTTTATCTTGGACTATATGACTGCACAGGGGAGAAAAAGCTTCCCTTGGACTCATATATGAGTGGGTGGGGAGAGGGAGAGAGCGAAATCATAGGGTGATAATAGATGTGACACTGGCCCACATGGGCCAGGGGCTCACCAGGATGTCTGTTTCCAGGCCACCAGATGTGGGCCTACTGCTGCCCTGGCCTGGATCACCAGCTGGCCCAGAACTGGTTCCCTGGATGATCCCGAGTCCACAACCCAGGTCACCCTGACAGGGTATAACAGACCAGCACATCTATTTTCAGCCCCATCCTGCTGGGGATTGTGGGCCACCATGGTCAGCTGCCATGATTCCCTGTCATGGTGGGGGGCAGGGTGCTGAAGGCATACCAGTGGTGGGGAATGTTTATGCAATTTAGTTGCCACCCGGGTTGGCAGTGCAGGTGCATCATACACCCACACAGCAGAAACTTGGTGAAAAGGTTTTTGACCAATAGCCAGCCTGTAATTCCACGTGACCAACAGCAGCCAATAAGAGTTCATGCCCAATGTACGCAAGCCCCACTTGTTCCTACGTGCATACCTGTACCCCCATGTTCCTACCTGCATACCTGTATGCCCCTGTGGTCTGGATTGGGTGGCCCTGTTCATAAGGAGACTGGCACATGGCAAGGATACACCTGCAGACATCCTGGCTGGTGAGTTATTGGTTCGGGTATTCCAAATACCTCACCTGGATTGGTCAAGTCCTCTGGCAATGAACCAATCCTTGCAAAGCTGAACTGGTCATAAAAAGCCTGGGATAGCCCACAGCTCTTTCTCTCTCCTCCTCTGGACTGCAGCCAGAACATAGTTCTGGAACTAAGTACAGTACCCCATGTGGCCAAGATCACCCGGCCTCAGCACGTGGACAAGGAACCTGTGAGTAAAAGAACTATTTGTCTGCCTGACCTCTAACCAGGGATAGTCTAGGCCAGATGTGATCCAAACGGGCCATGCACTGAGCCCAAAAACCAACTCTGGAACTGCTCAAGAGCTTGTCCTACTGTCACCTGGAGACTGCTGGGCTGTTGGGGTTCCCACTCGCTCTAGGTCGTCTCCTGCCCTTTCCTGTGCCCCTAGCAGTCTCACAGGTTTCAGAAATTCACAATTGGGTTAGGCTCGTCTCGGGGTTGACCGAGAACTCCCGTCCTGCTCATTCTCAATGCTTCGGGTGCAACAAGCACAAGGAGACCGCGTTTGGAGTTAAACAGGAAGCTTTATATATAGAAAAGGGTGAGTCAAAATAGACAGAGCAAGTACAGAGTGAACAGTAAGAAAATAAAGGTAAGACAAATGCAAAGCTAGCTAAGCATTAAGTTCCCAGGCTAGCCCTCACCTAGCCAAGCTAGTGTCCTGCCTTCATGGGTCAAAGCGTCCCTTCTCTGTCTCCCAGCTGGGAGACAGGGTGCTTGCTTAGGGTCCAGCAGCAGTCCAGGGCACTGGTCCCAAAGAGTCTCTCTCCTGCGGGTCAGCAAGTTTCCTTTTTAAACCTCCCAAACGCTAGTAGCAGGGTCCCTGATGTCATGGGGAAAGGCACGCAGGGTGTTGTCACTTTTCCTGTTTCCCAGTTGTCCATGAATGGGGTTTCAATGGCCCGGGGCTGCCAGGGTGATGCCTCAATGGCTCATTGAAGGGCCATTAGCAACACCCTGATTCACTCAAGCCCAGTATCCCCTGTCCAGCCAGGGTGGCTTCTAGCCAAGTTAAGCACCCCTGAGTTACCCAAAGGTAACCTCTGCCCCACATAAGGGGAGAATGCCAGATAAGGGGATCCGGGGAAAGGTGTGCCCTTGAGAGGCTTGTAAGCTTGTAACTACCTGGAGTTTGTGTAACACGGACTGCGCAGACCCCCACACCAACTGGAGTCTGGGTAGTGGCAACGATACCCAGGTTTTTGGTTCCAAGTGGGGAACCAGACAGATTCTCCCCCTTGTTGGGACCCCTGCATCAGAGTCTGTGCAGCCTCCAGCGCAGGCCCGGTGAAGTGAGGTGAGTGGCTCAGCCATATAGCACCGTGTACTGTGTCCCCAAACCCAGCATGCGAGCGTTCCCTCAGTACCTATTCCCCTAGCATCTGGGTGAAGGAGAAAAGCACAGACTGGTGGAAGAATATGCTGGCCTTGTGTGGAGAAGCTGTGTGGGTCACAAACTTTAGGATGCTGCATCACCTCATCCTGCAGATAGCTGAGATCCTCGGGCCTCAATGGTAGAAACAAGAGTACAGTGATGCGGTCACCCATCCCTGTGGAGAAGCGTGTTGCCATTGCTATCTGGAAGCTCACCATTCCTGACACCGGCTACTCTGTCACCCAGCAATTTGGTGTCAGGAACCTAGTGGAGGTTTACACAGCAATTGTGGAAGTGCTAGTGGACCAAGCGGTGCAGTTGACCGACTCTGCAGAGGTACTGGAGGGCTTTCAGCAGGAGGGGTTCCTGAACTATATAGGGGCAATCAGTGGGAGCTATATCACCATCATCTGCCCACCCTATAACAAGGATGACTACCTGACCTGGAAGGGGGTTTTCTCTGTGGTGCTCCAGGCGGTAGTAGACCACTGTGCTTGTGGTACTGTACACTGTGCCAAGCTGTAGTAGACCACTGTGGATGTGCTGACCATGTGGTCCAGGAAAAAACACGACACCCGCATCTTCTATCGGTCCCCCTTCTTTGGCCGCATGTACACCAGAGACTTTGGACCCTTCACTGAAATATGCATTGTAGAAGTGCTCATGAGGTCTGTTGTACTTGGGAATTCTGCCTACCCACTGCAGCCCTGGCTCACTTTCCTGCATTTCCTCTATTTCCAGCAATAGGAAGTGCAGAGGCACAAGCGTGCAGCCGGCTATTGTGATTGACCAGCACCCAGCCTTTGCCTGTGGCTTTCCAAAGGTTCCAGCCTCCCTGAACCCACAAGGTCCTTTGAAGAGGGCCATGTAATGCCTCTATGAACTCAGGAGAGTGAGATGGACCAGTAGGTATGGGTTTTGTGAGGATCGGAGCAACTTTATGGTGTGGGGTTCAGGGTAGGGTGAATTACAGTTATTGGGTCATGTAACCTCTCTACGAGCTCAGCTGAGTGAGCTGAACCATTCAGCGTAGGTTTTATCATCCTAGCCCACTCCATCTTGGAGAAAATTGGGTCCAATGGGGTGGCATGAGTTGAATGAGTTGTGGAAAGAGGGTCATGTGAGGGTTCAAACGACTCAGGAGTGTGAGCTGAACCAATCGGCAAAGGTTTCGTTGTTCTAACCCACCTCGTTGCAGAGATTTGACCTAGGGTGTGTGCGCAGTCAGAAATGGCCGAAGGGGGGTCTCAAACCACTCACCACGCCACCCCTGACCAATCGGAGAGGTTTGTGGAGCTGTAGTCCCTCCCCCTAGGGGTATGAAAGAGAGGAGCACCATTTTCTGATACAGAGAGCAGGGAGCCGATCGCTACCAGTTACACAGAAAAATTGAAATGGCTTCCCATGCTGATACAACACCTGTGAGGCCTATGGAGTTGACTAAGCCTCCAGAGGTAGTGAGACGATTACACAGAAAACGCTGTATTTCCAGTTCAGAGGACGAGGATGTTGAGAGCGAACCTGTGGCCAAGGTTCTTTTTAGCACTCCTGTTTATGATGAAGCAGCCCGAATGGGAATGCCCAGCCCTGCGGAGTCTTTGGCTTACCCCAGCTCAAAATTCACAGGCAAGAAAGATTTTTTCAGGGTGATTAAAAGGAGTTTGTGTGTCTAGTAATGGGATTGACTGTCACAAAACATTGCTTTGTAAAAAGACTGCTAACTCATAGGTTTGTGGGTTTTTTAAATTTCTTTTAAGAAATGTTTGAAAGCCCTCCAGAGTCTGATGATGAAAAGAAGGCCCGGCATTCCATTGCCCTGAGAGGAAAGATGGGGTACACACAACCACATATTACACTGCAGAGACAATTGGGTCTAGAACTGAATGAGACAGACCGCGTTCAGCTAATGAAACGAAAATCAACCATGAGATCTATAGTGAGGGGGGGGGTGTCTATGGAATTCTAAAACACTGTTTTAGAGAAAAACTATTTTCTGATTGTAAGGGGTGTGTTTTTAACGCTCCAGGCCAAATGACCCACGATTGTGTGACATGGGACTTCTGAGGACAGGAACAGAAAACTTGAAGTCATTTGTGATAACCTATGCTTACTAGGGGCAGGAAACCGGTAAAATCCGGTATCCGATGCCGGTACCGGGCGTACCGGCATTATCGGATTCGACCCGGTAATCCGCTCCGGGTACCGGATTCCGGGGTACCGGATTTTTTTTACATTGCAGCCATTTAAAAATGGCTGCAATGTAAAAACTTAAAGGCCCAGCAAAAAAGTTTTTTTTTAAAAACCCGTCCCCGAGTCCAGGCTGCGCGGGTGGAAGGGGGGACACCCCCTACCCACCCTGCCCAGCCTGGATTTTTGTTTAAAAAAAGACCCAGAGGCGAGCCCACCCCCCAGCACCAGCGGCCGTGGCGTCCCCGCAGCCGCCGGTAAGTATGACCCGATCCCTGGGGGG
>QEPC01001533.1:3026543-3090266 GCA_003113815.1 Sphenodon punctatus
CAATCTAAAAATCCTACTCAACGCCTGCTGTTCAGGAACAGTGACTAGCTCAGAAGGTGTTGGGAAGGGGGGAGGCAGATAATTAGTTTTGTTTCTTGCAAGCCTCTCCACCCCTGGTGCCTGGAAGTCTGCTCCTCAGTGACTGACACCTCCCTGTAATGTTTGACCTTCCAGTGAACCATTTTTTGCCACCCGAACTCATCCAAACGCGATCCGAACTGACCGAACTGTTCAGCCATTTTGCCATTCGGTTTGTTTGGTATGTTCGCGTTCAGGTTCGGGTTTGAGTTCGGTCGTCCGAACAGGCCGAGTTCGGGCCGAACTCCGAACTGCCAAACCGCGTTCGCCCATCCCTAATTTTGAGTCTTTAACTATAATCCTGCTACTCCAGACAGCAACAAAAACATGAAAAGTATAGCAACTAGCCAGTGGGATCATGTCTCCATCCACATATTATGTGACCTTGTTGGAGAACCTTTACATTAAGGGTTTTCCCAAGCACTGAAAGAGACTATGAAGAATCAAGGGAGCAGCATAGCTCAATCACTGCATTAAAGGATCAGCTGCTGCAACCACAACCACCCACATTTCCTAGAACAGACTGAGCGACTTCCCCCAACTGCTGGGAAGCGACCTCCAGCCTCTTCTTTCTTTCTTTTTATTTATTTATTTAATAGATTTTTACCCTACCCCTCCTACAAACAGCTCGGGGTGGGGAACTTTGAAACAGATACTGCAAATATTGCCACTAGAGCTAGACTTAAACCAGCTCTATATTGGTTAAAACTCAGACCTCTTTCCCCAGTTAGCTTAAATAAGCAGGCCTTAGTTGAAATGAGTACTCCAGGTATTTGCCTAGGGACATGGATCCAGGGTGTTGTAACATCACTTGAAAGAGCAGGATTAGGTTATCTCATGTCTGAGAGACAGTCAATTCCTCTCACTAATGAGAAATCTCTTATAATTGAATATTTCCTGGATATCTCAGCACAGAATGATCCTGCAATGGCTAGTTCATATAGATATGTGCCATTTTATTGGCATATTTACTTTGATAATACACAGCCAAGATACCGCTCAGTGATCACTCAATTTGTTCACAGGGAGGCAATAACAAAACTTTGGCTGGGTTCAAGGAAGATGTCCATGCTCTATAGGAGAGATAGAAGATACAGTACATCTCTTATGGATTTGTCCTTTATATCAGACACCAAGGGAGAAGTTCATTTTCCCTCTTGTAGAAGAGGTTCCCATTTTCAATTTATTTGAAAAAAAAATCTGGATACTCCCAGATGAAGCAGTCACTGGTCTTTCTACTTTATTTGTGAAATTTGAAAATTGCGCAAACTTTTAATAAAAAAGGTTTGATTTTGCTTGGTTTTACTGAGTATTGGTATCCTCCAGTGTTCTTATGCTATATAATGTATGCTGTATTTGGCTGTTGCTGTAAATAAACTTTACTTACTTACTGGGGAACTAGGGGCTGTACCAAGCTTTTACTTTTGGCCTAGATTCGTCTAACCTCAGCCCCACTACAGCTGTCTGTGGAAACAACACATCCTGGAAAATTCTCCTTCCCTTCCCAGGCAGACATGAACACCCACCTAGAAACCCCAATTTTAGGCTCCCCATCCCAGTTTCTGAGGAGATACTAGGTGTTTTCACATGAGATAGTGCCACCCAGGAGCCACAGAGCTAACAGCCTGTCTGAAGGTGGAGTGGCCAAATGTGCACTCTTGTGAGCCACAGAGGGAGCACCCACTCATGGCCACGCATGGAGCACTGCTGGGAAGTGTGGGGTGCTCTGTGAAGGGCAAGCCAAATAGCTCCATGGCAACAGACAGCCACAGAACCCCTGCCCATACGAACTGGGCTGGCCAGCCATGCCAGCAAACAGGTCCCCTGCTCACAGGCACTGTGGGTGGGGGACACAGTCTTTACAACTCACAAGAACTGGCCAGGAGCGCTGGGGAGCCCGGATTACTCAGTGCGCCCAGGCTAGGTCACTTGCAAAAAGCCAGCCCAGTGCGTTTCCCCCTCCCCCAGTGTGTGGCGGCTGCGGTAGCCACACTAGGAGCCGCCCGTTTGACTCCCTCACCATCGCCATGCTGTGAACATGGAGGAACACCCCCATCGCCTTGCTCTTTTAAAAACACCCACTGACTGGTAGCCCCCCTTTCCCAGGTAGCCAAATAGCACAAAACAGCCCCTGGAGACCCCTTCCCCAAGTTCCCCTATCTGGACACCTTGCTGGCTCTAACCCCAGAGCAATGCAACCTGCCTGTCAGCTCCTACAGTCTAGCCATCCCCCAGCGCCTCAGGCTGCAGCACGCGGTTCCAGCTGCTCACTCACCATGTCGTCAAACCCTCTAGAGCCGCGGCGGCGGCGGCGGGAGGCGGGGCAAGCCTGGGGATCGGAAACTCCCTCTAGGAGCGGGGTTAGGGTGACAAACTCTCCTGACACCGGCCAACGTGCTCAGTCTCTCCCCGCAGCAGCAGCAGCATCCGTAGCGGGTCCCGCCTCAGCATCAGCAGCATCTGTCTCTGCCGCCGCCGCCTTATTGAACGGTGAGTGCTTTAGGAGTCGCCTTGCCTGCTTCCTGAGGAGGCTTCTGCTCGGCTGGGGAGGGCTCTGCTGCCTTTCAGATCTTTCCCCTGTGCTAGAGTGAGAGGGGCTGTGCGCGTCCCCTCTGTGCCCGGCTCTCCCCGTCCCCTCCGAGCTGTGGATCGCCCCGTCCCGGCTCTCCCAGTCTTCTGGAGGGGGGAGTTTCTCTCTGCGCTGGGGGAGGGGGGGAGAATGAGCATCTGCTGCTTAGAGGGGAAGTCGCAGCATCTCAACTTTGCGGCATAGGCCGGTGCAGGAGGCAGCACAGTAATAGCAGGAGTGCGTGTAGGGGTTCCCCGAGGCACAGGGATGCATGGGGCTTGTTGCTAACGAACTAGATAAACGCTCACTCTGGGCAAGGCAGGGTACCTGGGGGTAGATCACTGTCTGTCCCGAAAGATTCCTCTTGGAAAGCGATAGCGGCTGCTGTGCTGGTCCTAAATGTGACAGTGTAGCTCAGAGGATATCCTCTTTTAGATCAACTTATTTTGGTGAGAGCTTTCTGCTCAGTCTGTGTCCTGGCTTGTTGTTACATCCTTGTGTGACCCTAAAGTGTGTGTACTCTCACCAGCAGAAGTTGGTCCATTAAAAGATATCATCTGAACTACCTTGTCTCTACCATTTACAATCTACATAGATGTAATTATGTTAACCAATAATTTAAACTTTAACCAATTTAACTTTTCTAGCACCTCTTCTTCCAGAGGTGTTTGACCATCTCTAACAAGCACTCCGCAGAGAGTATTTTCAGTGTTTCATAGGGGGAAAGAGTGTATTATGCTGCTTTTTAAAAAAAATACCAACCCTTAGCACAGATAATATAATAGAAACAAAGAAGACCTCAGGGGGACAGTACAGGGGAAATGATGTAAAGCAGGACTTTAACATAAGTCCTTGTAAATTATTATAAATGTAACTCCTTATTTAAAGCAAACACCTGCTTTTTATCTCTTTAACTAAAATGTGCTAAGATCTGCTCTGGGTTGAAAACTTAATGTAGGTCTAGTTTTATATTAAGCCATCTTGGCTTGTTTACACTCACAGCAAAATGCAGATTTGCATATGCACAGCTATTTACAGATAGTCTCTAGTGAAAGAGGCAGTTGGGGGGAAGCAAGTAAATTATCAGAAGGAAGTAAAATTGAGAATACAGTACTATTCCTATGGGTTAACTGGGTGAGCTGTTTCAAACATGGAGATGTGTTTCACGTTGGATATCCTGTTTTTTATTTTAAAATAAAAACAAAGCTGAGGAAAGGGAATAAGATAACTGTTGGTCAAAGAAGTACTGTGGTAGTATTTCCCCTGCCATCCTTTTTAATTTCTGTAATTTAGATTATTCTCTTGGTTTTACCATGGTTATATTCTACTTAACACATTCTAGTCCATCTCTGTTTTTATCTAATCTAACAAACACTAACTCCACTAACCCATCTAATATTACATTACCGTCTAAGGCACCATTCCTGAAATGGCCACAATCCACCAACCACTTACTCCTGACTAGCCTTTCAGGATTCACTGGGGCCAATATGTATAAACTGAGTTTGGACACCATATCTTAGCTTTCTCTGAACACTTCCTACTAGATGAATTGGTACCTCATTCCTGCCAAATTGAATAGGTACCTAATGTGTTAGTATCTGAGATGCAGTGCAAACACTGACTGCAGGAGAGAAAGGAATAAAGAACTGGCTTTGACCATTTTCAGGCTGCAAAAGCATCCTGATTTTCTGTTTTAGAATAGTGTGTTCAGAACTCTGTGAATTCTTTTGTAAGAATAAAGAAGAGGGAATCAAACAAAGCAAATCGGTGACCTTTACGGACAGCACTATGGTTTGAAGAGATCCTTATATTTTTTGGTTTTTTTACAATGCTGATATTTAACATTTAATTAACTAGCCACTTGCATTTTAAAGTTCTGTACAGTGTCATCATTCCAATATGAAGTTTGTGTGTGTTTGTTTTAAAGTCCTAATGTTACATATAGAGAAACTGAAGTAGAGACCACAGTCTCATTTTTTTCATATAGCAGGCTTTACTTAACATTAATGAATGACTCCATTTTAAGCTTAATTCGTGCAATTATTGTAAGGAAGGTGTTTGCCATGTTGGTCCCAAGTGTGAGAGACAAGAAAGAGCATAGTAAGATGCTATCTTTTATAGAAGCTGGCCCAGTAAAAGGTGTTTTCTCTGTCTCTTGTTAGCCCTGAGATTTGTGCTTAGCCATCTACTGTAACTTTGTTTTTGTTAGTCCAAAAGTTTAATATAACAGATGCTTCTGGAATTTGGTTTCTGTCAAGACTGCAAAAATGAAGCACATAATCTTCCAACCTATAATGTGCCAGGAC
This sequence comes from Sphenodon punctatus, assembly GCA_003113815.1. NCBI lineage: Eukaryota > Metazoa > Chordata > Lepidosauria > Sphenodontia > Sphenodontidae > Sphenodon > Sphenodon punctatus. The sequence continues at coordinate 3,031,500 of QEPC01001533.1, forward strand.
TTTGTTTTAGCTTGTCACTCTTTGAGATGGTGACGTAATGCCATGACATGCATCACATCATGAAGTCCAAGAAGCACCAGTCACCAGGGCAGGATTAGTAAGGTGGTAACGTCTATAGCAATCAATCCACTACTAAACTCACTTTTATGTTGCTGACAGTTCGATGCCTATACCCATAAGTATCTGTTTGTGATGTAAGGCATCCTGCCTTGGATTATGAAATTGGGACTATATGACTCCTAAATCATAGGTCCCTTCTGACCCTGTGATTCAATACTTTTTATTTCAATGTAACTGTCCTGTGAGGGTGACTTGATATAAATAGAACATTAGTCAAAGACAAATTTTATGTCAGTTTCTTTGCATTGTTGTGGTGCAAAATCATGTGGGACTTTGAGAGGTGAGAGAGTGAAGAGAATTTATCAAGCCAACAAGACATGAAGGCATGCAATTTTGGAAGAGTATGTGTATTAGATTCATTATGTAAGTACTGAAAAGCTTACTGCATTTTATTTATTTATTTATAAATAAATGCATGAAGCCTGAGAGCAGACCCCACCTAATCTAGTAATAAAACTTGACAGAGGATGTTAACAAACAAGAGGGAAGCCCCTGGAGAGGCCCACCTGTAGACTCCATGCAGGACCTAAACAGACAGGCAGGTGTTCTCCCTTCCACAGTCTGCCTGCGCGTCCCCCCCTCACCTCTCCATTATTAGAGTTGCGGTTGCTCACCTAGCGCTCTAGGCCAATGCCTGCATATCCATGGTGCTGAATGCGCATGTGTGTGCAACAGATGGAAGGCACAAGGAGGGCGCCAAAAACATGGAAGGCGGCCCCAGCGGGGCAGTGCGTTACCCCAGATTTGTCCACACAACAGACTCCACATTTCCCAGGTTGATGCCATATGGAATGGACCTAGGGTGAACATCTGGCGGCCCCATAACAAATGAGCGAGTGAATCCATGGCTAATGAGGGCAAAAGTGGGACAATGTCTCATTTAACACCCAGAGTTATAGTCAAGCACTTTTTCCTGAATATTGAAATTGGAGGTGAGGGAGGGAAGAACTTCTTTCCGGTTTTGTGCTGTGGAAATGGTATGAACTGCAGGCAGAACCAAGTGAAAACTTTGGAGCAACAGTTAATTCACTCCTATTAATAGAAGTGTTACATGATCCTCTGACTACAAGTGCTGACACTAATCTGTGGTGCTGGTGCAAGTTCTATTCACCTCAGTGGGACTTGTGCTGGCATTAAGAGCATTGCTCCTACACAGAGGATCGCCTCCATAGTCCCTTTTACCAAATATCTTTTTTCAACAAAGAATTATTTGTATTACTTTTAAAAATAACAACAACCAAGTTTCTGTAACTATTGAGGTTTGGGAATCTTAACCAGGCCTCTAAGTTGAGAGCCTAATGACATATATCCTGTCTTTGATTATTCCCCTGCTCCCCAACTTCCCTAATGCTAGGTTTTTACTAGATGAGGTATTGGAACAGGTTGATTTCTTCCGTACCCCAGTCTTGCTCCAACAGTGAGAGACACTTGACCACATTCTTCAGGCTGAACAAAATGTAAAGCTTGTGTCATCAGTAAAATGTGATTGCTTCTACTATATTTTGATTTTTAAGAAAAACATGTGAGGAGGGTCTTGTAGGCAACAATAGTTGCGCCCCCTCCATGTCAGCATGAGGTGGTGTTCAGGTCTACAGGGCAGGATCTGTCCAGCTGTTCAAATTGGTTGGCTTCTTTAACCACAATAACTGGGCTAGAAAGGTATGTGATACATGAGAAAGAAAAATTAGATATGGCCAGTATGCGCCTCCTATTGAAAAAAGCAAATTGGAATACTTGATCCTGCACTCCTGTTTTAGGGAGCATTCTGTCTTTGGTAACAGTCCTGTTTTTTAAAATGGCTGCAAGATGTGGGGCTGTGAGACACATACTGAATCTTGTACTGCTGTTATGATAAGAGCTAGAATCTACACTGTGACTTACAGGAAATGTTGCGATGGTATAAAGCAGGTTGGGCAAACATGGGGGTGGTGCAGAGAATAGGGTACTCCTCCCCTTGCCGCCTCTGGCATTCTCTGTCCTGGAGGTAGTACCGCCCACAGTGTACGTTTTCCACAGCTGTCAATGGACTGCTTGGCCACCATTTAACCAAAGCTTTCTACCAACTTGCAATCCTTACATGCCTCTTCCTCGGAGGCTGTCCATGCAGTGTAGCTAGCTGCAGACGGCAGCTTAATCAAAATGCAGATCTCTCAAGTTTCCGTTCACCATATCTCATATCATGGATGCTCTCCTCACCCATTAAAGTCAGTGGAGGCAGAGCTAATCGTTTCAATGAAGATAGGATGGCACTTTGTGTGCTCTAAATTTTGCTGCATTATTTGCAGCTCAGTATATTGCACGTGGTTTTGGTTCTATTTTAAGCTATATACATTTACACTATAGTAAACAGTGGTACACATGTACAACCAATTCTGAAATATTCTTGTGACTTGTGATTTGTCACAACTATTAAAACTCAGGCATGACTATTCTTCCTTTATTTTTACATGCTTATAAATTCTATTTCATAACAGCAGTAGCGTTTCTATGCATATGATATGTATGTGGCTGCAGTCACTTGACCATGTCTTCCTTGCAGGCATGTGGTGATGATGAATTAGATAATGTTAAATACTTTGAACGTATAAAGCACTATGCAAGTGCTTAGTAGTAATATTACTATTACCTTACATTGTGATTCATGAGGACACCTAAGAAGCTTAGTCACTGCCCAGAAATGTAAAGGTGGTTGTGTCTTACAGCTTATATTGTGTACTCGCTATCTTTAGTGACGTTAGAAACATTACAGCTGTATATATTTAGGTGCTACTGTCAGAGAAATCTCATTTTTTCACATTTCCTAACTATAATGTGGGAACATGTATTTTCATCTGGTCCTCAATAGATGCATGGATCAAGATTTGCCTGCTTACTTTGTCCTCTTTGCTACTTTAACCAAGTCCTGCTTCACCCTCCCTTCAAGATGTGGATAATTCTTACTATTTTTATAGGAGTGTTGTGAATGATAACTTGTTTATAAAGTGCTATACAAATGGTAAGATTAATCAGAAAGCAAAACAAGATAACCCATTGGTAGATAAAGGCCTCTTGCCTTTACACCTTTAGGTTATTTGGCAATTGTTTCTTGCAAAACTTCTTTAAAAGTTAGCATCTGTTCTTAGTTTCTAATGCAAGCAGCTAGACTTTAAATCAATTGGGTAAATGCAGATGTACATTAGGACATCTTTTGGACAAACCTGCTGATTTGGGGGTAGTACGTAGTAATAAGATCTTCACTGGGAAGGAGCCAGCGATTTGTGGGGAAAGGTGGTAAGACAGTTTACACTTGCGTGGATTCAGTTCTGCACCCCTGTCTCTAAACCAATTCTAAATAAAACCAGAATGCTTGAGTAAACATTCCAATAAGATCTTTTAACACTAGTAAAGGAAGTTAGGCTTTGTTAATATTTCATAATATTAATAAGAATGTAGTAAAGGACACATTAGAAGTACATAGATAGGGTAGTAGAATAAGTCTGGGAAATAGGAATGAGAAATAGAAAGGCATAGGAAATGTCAAGTAGGAATTATGATATACACTTAACTTTGTGTTGAAATTAGAGGGACACTGTGACAGAAACATGACTAGTCAAACAGGCAATTAACATTAAAGGAATTAGTGCCTCATTACATAATTTTAGAGGTACCAATCATTTGAATGTTAATTGCTTGAGAGTCCTGTTTGGCTTGTCCTGGAATTGCCTGGGGAACACAGGAAGCCTTCTAAAGGTTTAGATAACGATAAAAACAAAGATGACAATATAATCAAAGCCATCAGAAGGTTGGGGCACTATTCATGTGTCAAGTAGCTGTGAATTGTATATGGATTATTAACACATTCCAGGATGACATACCATGTTATGAAATGTAATTCTAGTGTCCAAGATTTTGAGCTATTCATATACACGTGAGATCAAGAAGATAAGAGGAAGGTCACTTTATCAAGAAGAGGGGCCTTAAATGGCAGTAAGAGAAAAAGGGTCAGCTACTTTCCCCTCTCTTATGTCCAGTTATTCAAAGGAGGACTGGTACATTCTTCAAAGGCAGTGAACTGAATTGGTGGTTAAGGTTATGCAGAGATGGCTTATATTGTTGGGTAAAGGGGAGTAAGTTTTAACTATATCCTGAAATAGGAAATCTAAAATATTCTTTTTATAAACTTGAGAGACACTAGAGATCTAAAGGAGTCTGTAGGGTGGAACTACTGTTAAAGGTATCTTCTCAAAATACATTCTGTAAATATCTTATATGGGGTTACAACTTGAGGCTGGGAGTAATCTTTAATTTTTTTCTTTCAATATTTTGATTTTAAATAATATATGTTCCTGTTCTTCAGGGCCAGCTCAACCATTTGGCAAGGTAGGTGGCCACCCAGGTCGGCAGATAAAATGGACAGCAAAATTTAGACATTTGCTATTCTAGAACAGTGGTGGGGCTGAGTGGCTGGGGTTTTCTGGAGGGGTCACCAACAGGGCACACTGTAATGCGAAGGCAGTGGGTGGGCAGAGTGCTGGAACGCGGAGGCAGGGTCCACAAGGCCACTCCTGAACTCTGTTGATGGGTAGGTCCTGTCCCACTCACCCTTGCCTCCTTTGGGCCCCTGAATATGGCTGGGGTCCGGGTGGAGGTAGTAAAGAACTTGGGCATCATTTTTCAACCAAGCTCTGTCCATGAAATCTCGGGTATCGGACGTGGTACGGAAATGCTTTTTTCAACTATGCAATTTGCCTAAGTTACACCCTTATTTATCCCAGCTGGCCTTGCCACAGTGACCTATGCCCTGGTGACTACGAGGTTTGATTTTTTTGTAATTCCCTCTTCTGTGGACTTGTTGTTTGCAGCTTGTTCAGAATGTGGCTGCTTACTTGTTTAGGCAGCTGTGATCATACTGTACCCACTCTGTGTTCTTTGCATTGGCCCCCTCTAGCTGTGCCTGGCCCCAAGCCTGCTGACATTCCGGCAAAATTGTAAAATCTGGCTGTTCGCCAAGGCCTTTGGGAGGGTGGGGTAAGGGTTTTTTAGCTCCCCTACCTTATTTATTGTAATGGAGGTCCTGAGCCCTCTTTTAATAATTTTATATTTATATATGATTGTTATTGATGGTTTTAAATTGATGGTTTTAGATTGTTTTTATGTATTGCATCTTATTGTTGGAAGCTGCCCCGAGCTGTTTGCAGGAGTGGCGGGGTACAAATTCATAAAATAAATAAATAAATAAATAAAATAAAAATGACTGATTGGGTTTAAGATTGTGCTACTGGTTTTCAGGGCCCTGAATGGTTTAGGCCCTGGCTATATTCAAGACCTTCCTCTGGAGTCTCACACTTATGGGCAACTGCACTCAGGATCCACCTGCTGTTTGGGGGTTCTGCCATTGCATCTTAAGTCAGCGGGTGATTGGGCTTTTGCTGTAGTGGGCCCCTTGGTGTGGAACTCGCTTCCCCTGGATGTTCATCTTCTCCAATATGACTCCATATCCACTCCAATATGACTGATGTCTAGAGCAGAGGTTCACAAATGACTGGTTGGTACCCCAAATGGGGCTGTGATGTTGATTGATTCACAATATATTTTGCGTGTCTTTGCTACTTGAGTCCTAAGATTACATTTTAAGTCTCAAGATGGGATCACACGGGCAAAAGTTTGCTCTAACAGTGAGAGACACTTGATCATGTTCTTCAGGCTGAACAAGATGAAAATGTGCATTAATTTGTAAAACTGTAGTGTATAATCTAGTCAGCCATGTGGTGTTTGTCTACAATCCTTGTTATATACAGTAAATAAACTCTTGCTTTCTTTGTCTATTGTTGCATAACATGAGTTTCACTTCCTAAACTTGGTCACTGCTCTCCAAGGCCAACAACCCTGAGAAGATGTTACACATGTCAGTTCTGAGTGACTATTTGCTGTAATTTTGTGCCATTTATGTGAGTCATGTCCAGTAGATATGCATCTGATCATGGTAACAAGGTTACCAGAGGAGGAAAACTGGTAGGAATATTGCTTTGGGGTTTAATGTCAATTGTAAGGTTTTTAAAAAATGACATCTTGCTTCTAATAGTCTAATTCTCCACCATTCATAACAACAGCTACTGTTATAGCGTTAAAGGTGTGTCTCGAGCTCATGAAACTACTAATCTTAATAACAGGATTTTTGTTTTCTGGAATCCTTGGGATTAACAGTGTATCTAGTGTGCTGTGTGGACACAGCAGGTCACTCTCAATGCCAAACAGTCCTTATGTACAACCATTGAATAACAAGTGGCATAGGGAGTAGCTCCAGTTTAAATGATGCACCGTACCCTTAGCAAATTTGTCCACTGGTGATTCTACGCAGCTACCTACTTGTAGCACAGCTGTAGTAGATGAAACCTAAATCTAACATTAAAGATCATCTGATGGTACTATTGAGTAAAGGGAGGTGCAATGAAGGATAGAGAAACAGATCATTTTGGTTAGACTTCAATACTTTGTTAATTAAGCAAACACAGCTAATTACAAGTTTTGGTGTTCGTTGGCTTCCCAGTGAGGGTGTTTTTAAGTGAGATGCAACTATGCAGGGCCCCCCCATCAATCACCCACCTGACCACTCATGGGAATGGATGCACGTTCCCATTATCCATGCAGCACCCACTCATGACCACTCACAGGGCACCAGAGAAAAAGCGGGGTAAGGTAAAACAGTGCACGGGACAGGCACCCACGCATCCCTGGACCGTTTGAACTGGGACACCCACCCATGCCGGTGGACAGGTCCATGGCCCCGCTGCCTCCACGTCCCACCCCCCACGCCTTACTGGGAGCTCTTAAACGGGTAATGGTGGGAGTGCATGGAGGCTGCCTGTGTGGCCACTAGGTGTGGGACTACCAGATCATCCGGTATCCGATACTGCCGGTATTTTAGTGTACCAGCAGTATCGGATTATTCTGGTATTATTGGGTCCGTTACCGGATACCCCGTGAATGGCCGCAATGTAAAAAAAAACCACAAAAAGTCCCCAAACACTTTCCCTCCCCGAGTCCAGGCTGCGCGAGTGGAAGGGGGGACACCCCCCCACCCACCCTGCCCAGCCTGGATTTTAAAAAAAATTCCCCTAAATCCCCTAGTGCGCCGGACTCCGGGCCGCCGCCGGTGACCCAAAGTCAGCACAAGCAGCATGTAAGTACCGGTACTGTACTGATCCCTGGGGTGAGGGCGGTTTAACACACACCCCACCCCAGGGATCACCCTACCTCCCCACCCAGGGATTGCCTACCTTAAGCTCCAGGTGGCGGCGGTCCAGCGGCTTCAGCGCTGGCTGTGGCTGCTGGCTTCAGCACGCTACTAGGCCTTCCGGGGAACTCCTGGAAGGCCTAGTAGCGTGCTGAAGCCGGCAGCCACAGCCAGCGCTGAAGCCGCCGGACCGCCACCGCCCGGAGCTCAAGGTAGGCATGGCAATGGCATTAGACAATCCCTGGGTGGGGAGGTAGGGTGATCCCTGGGGTGGGGGTGGGGTGTTAAACCACCCCCACCCCAGGGATCAGTACAGTACCGGTACTTACCTGCTGCTGGTGCTGGCTCTGGGTCGCTGGTGGCGGCCCGGAGCCCGGCACACTAGGGGACTTAGGGGAAATTTTTTTTAAATCCAGGATGGGCAGGGTGGGTGGGCGGTGTTCCCCCTTCCACCCGCACAGTCTGGGAGGGGGAGGGGGGAGGTTTTTGTTTTTTTCCATTGATTTCAATGGGGACACAATTCCCCATTGAAATCAGTGTAAAAGATCCGGTACTGGTATTAATCTGGTAAGCCGGTTTTTTTAAATCCAGGAACCGGTAAAACCGGTACCTGGTATTTGCCCTGATGTCCCACCCCTAGACTGGCCACCCTTTAGAATCCCTCCCAGATCACTCTACGTACATGGGTGCGCCACAGCACCACTCAACGAACATGGAATCACCCTCTAGCTGTGCTCATTTAAAAACACCCTGAGTAATTGTTTTCATAATGGCCAAATTTTTTACAGAATTATTCACAAGTTTAAAATCATTAAAAATCTTGATGGATTGTCTGAGGAGGAACTTATTTTCAGATAGCTCTGGTGCCATCAAAGTAGTCACTCTAACTGAAGATAAATGTTGTATGTGTGTAATAACAATATGTATTGTTTTAAGCAGACACACAGCAAACAAATTTTACCCTTGATCTATTCTTCCCTGTGCCACAGATTTTCGGTATTGCCGAGGGTTAATTTCCCTATCCCTCTTCCCCACTACGTTTCCTCCCAAAAAGATGGAAAAGGAAAATAATATTCTCAACAATTATTAAGGCTTGCTTCTCTGCTCAAAATGTATTTTTGGATATCCTTTTGATGGAAAAATGCAAAATATTATGGGATTACCTATTTAAATTTCAGTCTTTGCCAGACTGACTGTTGAATGGCTGGTCATCCAATAAGCTTTTAACTTACAAAAGCTAATTAGAAACTGACATGTTAATAAAAATTGTACTGTAAAATAGAGCTGTTTTTAGGTCAGTACAGCACCACTACACCAGACATGCTTCAGCCTACTGTATAATAATATTGGTAAAATAAAGTTACTAGAAAACTGTAACTGCCTCGATGTCATTAGCATTTAAAGGTAACATTTCAGTTGTGCTCCAACATCTTGTCCCTAAATGGTCCAAATTTGTGTAATAGCCATTTATAATCCTGTGACAGCATCCTTATCTACAAACAAGGAATGTTTGGACTGAACAATTGATTGAACTAACAGGGCAAACATGCTGAGCAATCTACAAACAATATGGAACATTACTGGAATGTATTAATGAGAGTTAGGAAGAAACTGCCCCTATGAAAAAATTGTCTGTTACTGAATTTCTTTCACCTTACTGTGAACCATTCAGTAGTGGCCGCTAACAGAGATGGAGTACTAGAGTAGGTTCTTTCTCTTCTCCTTTTAGCACTTATTCACTTTTAACGGTTTAGAAGAAATTACACATTCAGAAAAACTACATATTGACTTAGAAGGATAAAAACTTAAATGTTATAGGTTTTTTTCTTAAGGTTATGTGGTAGCTGACACTGCACTTTGTGTAATTATAATGTTGCCATATCAATTCATTTTTCATGGTAGCTCTTTTGGTGAAACAATGTATTATCATCTTGGACACAGGAGAGGAAGTAAAGAAAGACCAGATAACCAAAAACAATAACCAGATTTTAACAGCTAATATATTGCTCTGTGGATGAATACCGGTAATTTATAATGCTACAAAAATTGGGAGGGGGGAAGTACACTGGACTTCCCCTTGTGTGGTTTGTGATATAAGAATGGAAATTTTCATTGGTGGCTGTGGAAATCTCCCTTATTCTCCTTCTCAGAATGAGTACTGAATTGATCATGAGTTTATAAAAGGTGAAGATTTTTAAAAGAAAAGCACCACCTGCTAATTAAATTAATATTATCCATCCAAATATTTTACTTTCCATGACATGCAGCAGGCTTTAGTGTCTGTCTGAAACAGAGAGTAAACTTTCTGTGTAACTAATGCAGGCCAAAACTAGGCTTTTTGTAGTTACTGCAACAGTTGTTTGGGGGTGGTTGTATTTTCTTTTTAATTATGAGAGCTTTTTCTGCTTAGCAGAATAAGATGATTGTTTGTTTGTTTATTTATTTGAATTTACATTCCACCCTTCCCAGAGACACAGGATGGCTTATACTACATAAAAACATTTTAAACTAACACACACACACACACACACACACACACACACACACACACAAAAAAAACCCACCAAACCCACCCAATACCACCTCCCCACCCAACCTCCTCTCACACCTCTATCCCAAAACAACCCACCATCTCACCCCAATCTCCTATCCCCACCTGTGAATGCCTTTTCAAATAAAAAGGTTTTGCACTGTCTCTGGAAGACTGTCAGGCCCAGGTTCAAATGAACCTCCTGGGGAAGGGAGTTTCAAATGCCTCCCTGTGAGCCCTTCTCATATGAGCAAAGCTAACATACAGTAAGAACATAAGTAGTGCCATACCGAGTCAGACCAATGGTCCATCAAGCATCCTGTTCTCCAACAGTGGCCAATCCCGATTGCATGGGAGAAGAACCAACCGTCACAATGGGCAATCCATTCCCCGTTGTTCATTCCCAGCTCCCGACAGTAAGAAGTTCATCCCGTAAGCTACTTGGTTAATAGCTATTAATGGACGTACTCTCCAAGAACTTATCCAGTCCTTTTTAAAACCCATCTATACTACTGACTTTGACAACGTCCTCTGGCAACAAATTCCATAAGCTAATTCTGCATTGAGTGAAAAGGTACTTCCTTTTATTTGTATTAAATCTGCCGGCAGCTAGTTTCATGAAGTGCCCCCTAGTTCTAGTACTATTTGAGGTGGTAAATAAGTGTTCCCTATCTACTCGTTCCACAACACTCAAGATTTTATAAATCTCTATCATGTCCCCTCTGTCTTCTCTTTTCTGAGCTGAAGAGACCCAGCTTATCAAGCCTCTATTTGTACGGAAACCTTTCTGTACCTTTTATCATTCTCTTTGCCCTTCTCTGTACCTTTTCTAGGTCAGCTATGCATTTTTTTTTTAGATGGGGTGACCAGAACTGCAAACAATATTCCAGGGCGGTCGCACCATTGATTTCTATAGAGACATTATGACATCCTCAATTTTATTCTCTATCCCTTTGCGAATAACTCCTAACATTCTGTTTGCTTTTTTGACTGTTGCTGAATACTGGGCTGTGGATTTCAGTGTATTGTCCACAATCACTCCCAGATCCTTTTCCTGAGTGGTAACTCCTACCTTAGTACCCAGCATTGTGTACTCATAGGCTATTTTTACATGGACGGAGGTGGGTGGGGGGATGGGTGTTTTGACTGCGGTGGGTGGAGGTGGGTGAGTGTCTGTTTACACGGACACCCGCCCACCTACACCCACGGAGCCTCCTCCAGTTTTCTGGAGAGCTCCGTGGGTGGAGATTGGTGTGCGATGGGTAGAGGTGGGTGTTCCGTAGGAGCGTGCATGCACCCCCACCCATCCCGCTCAGTGTTCACATGGATGAACACCAAATGGACACCCATCCCACACCCACTGCTGGCCATTTACACGGATGACCCCCCCCAACTTCCACGTGAACACCGAGCGGGGGGAGGGGGGTGTCCGTGTAAAAACGGCCATAGTTTGAATTATTTTTTCCCTATGTGCATCACTTTGCACTTGTCCACATTAAATCTCATCTGCCATTAAATGCCCAGGCACCCAGTCTCATAAGATCCTGTTGCAATTCTTCACAGTCTGCTCGTGTTTTAACTACCTTTAATAACTTGGTGTCATCTGCAAATTTGATCACCTCACCCTTAACGTCCTTTTCCAGATCATTAATGAATACGTTAAACAGCACTGGTCCCAATACAGATTCCTGGGCACACCACTTTTTACATCTCTCCATTGTGAAAACTGACCATTCAGTCCTACTCTTTGCTTCCAATCCTTTAACAAGTTACCGATCCATAGTAAGACACTATCTCCTATCCCATGACTTTTTAATTTTCTCAAGAGTCTTTTTATGTGGGACCTTATCAAATGCTTTCTGGAAATCCAGGTACACTATATCTACCGGGTCTCCCTTGTCCACATGCTTATTTACACCTTCAAAGAATTCAGGCATGACTTACCTTTGCTAAATCCATGTTGACTCTTCCCCATTAAGCCATGTTTATCAACATACCCAATGATTGTGTTCTTAATGATAGTTTCCACCATTTTGCCCAACCCAGACGTCAGGCTTACTGGTCCGTAGTTTCCAGGATCACCTCTGGATCCCTTTTTAAATATCAGGGTTACATTTGCCACCCTCCAGTACTCCTGTACCATGGCAGATTTTAGCGATGGTTACAAATGACTAACAGTAGGTCTGTAATTTCATATTTGAGTTCCTTCAGAACTCTGGGGTGAATACCATCTGGTCCTGGTGATTTGTTAGTATTTAGTTTGTCAATTTGCTCTAGAATCTCCTCCAGAGTCACATTGATTTGTGACAGCTCTTCCAATTAATCACCTACAAAGTAAGGTTCTGGCATGGGTATCGCCCCAACATCCTCTGCAGTGAAGACCAAAGCAAAGAACTCATTCAGCTTCTCTGCAATGACCTTTTTCTTCCTAAGCACCCCTTTCATCTCCTGGTCATCTAACTGTCCAACTGACTCTCTAGCCAAAGGGAGGCACTCCTGGCTGATCACAGGGGCTGCGATGGGACATGGAAAGACAGTCAATCTTTCATAACATTGGAGCAATATTAAAAATTATAACCTGCAGAACTATTCACAGTAGGTGGCCTCTGTCCTCTTTCAGAAGTGGTCTTTTTTAAAAAAAAAATTAAATGTCCAGAATATTCGTTACGCTAAAAGAAGTGACTGGTGTGTTTATAGCACGCTCTGACGAAACCATTCATAACCTGTAAGGGTGGTTGCAGTGCCTCAGCCTTGCCTCCCAGTGCCCCCATGGAGCCTCTCCTTTTTCCTTTTCCCTACCAGGCTCTTAGCTGAGTTGGCTGCTGAGTCCCCACAGCTGCCAGCACATGCACAAACCCAGCTGCAAGTCAGACAGGGGAGAGGAAAGGAGGGAGAGGCAGGGGTGGGCCAGCTATTATCTTTAATGTGCCTATGCCTGGCCCCTGGGGGAACCAGCTTAGCTCTGGAGGCACAGGCTCATTGAGTGCAAAGGGAGGTGCTGGAGGCAGGAACTGGGGGCTCTCTGCTGCTCCCAATGTAGGGAGCCCTCCAGGTGGTGATGCAGACCACCCCAAGGCCTGTAGCTGCACAGCAAAGAGGGGAGTGGGAGGTGTGGTGTTTTACTGACTGAAGCCAGGAACAAAGCCAGCCTTCCTTCCAGAGAGATCCAGCATGACTACTGGAGAAGAGTGAAACCTTCTCCCTGGCTCTCCTGAGCCCCCACTTTACCCCCTCCTGTTTTTTCTACCCTCAGGCCCTTTTCAAACGGGCCGTGAGGAACAGCAGTGTGAGGGGGGGGGGAATGGGTCTGCGCCATGGCAGGTGTGCAGCATGCGAGCGACCTGTCACATGGATGTACACCCATTTTCACCAATCTCCATCACAGAGGCAGCTCCGTTTTGTCCAATGCTTCCATGTGTGGGGGATCGGTGGAGATGGGTGGAGCACGGGAGCACCCATGCACCCCCACCCACCCTCACCGGCAGTCGCACAGATGCCCCCCCCCCCGCCCACCCAGTTGCACACGTGGTCAGAGGGGGTGTTTTCTGTTAAATGGGCCTCAGACCAGCCCTTCCCCTACTCTTCTGCCCCCCTCGCTGGCTCTTGTCCCACCTCCACACCAGCCTCCTGGCTCTCCTCTTAACTGATCTTCCCCTCTTCCCCACTTCTCTGGTCCTGCCCTCGCAGCCTAAAGGTCCACCAGCCATCACTGGTAACCTGGCATGTTATAGACTGGTAATGAAGGCATTTTTAGTGCCATAGTCTCATGTACCATATTGTTTAAGTGAATTTGGATATCAAATGATGAGTGGCTATGCTGAGTCCTATTCAGTTGGTTGTGGCATCACAACAAAATAATAGGGTATATCTTGTATAGCTAGCTTTTTTTCTTCTTCTCCATACTCGGGTTAATTTCTGTGAGAATTTTTTAGCAACTACTGAAAAGATCTCTTACCTCAAATATCATTAGCAAAACATCTGTTAACAAGAGACCCCCTCCCACTCCTGACTATTGGGGGGTGGGTACCCCAATATCCACCGTTCCTTAAACTTTTGGGGGAATTAGCTTAATGACTTAAACCGGGGTCTCCATGTGTTCGAAAGGATCAAGCTGAGGACAGTACGCGCTACAGGCAGTACCCTCCCCAAATAGAAAGAGAGAGAGAGAGAGACACAAGTGTCCAATAACAACAAGTTTATTGCTATGAGAAACAGAGCCCCGGTCCAGCTGGTGGAATTTAAAAGGGGAAAACACAAGCGGCTTGCGGGGAGTATGGTAGAAGGAGGGAGGGGCGGTGTCGGCTCAGCGATGGGGAGCGAGAGAACATGAATGAGGGAGAGAGAGAGACAGGGCTTCCCCAGTTTTATTTTATTTATTTATTTTATCAATTTTTACCCCGCCCCTCCTGCCACGCAAACCCCAGTTGACTGGGAAAGTCTGGACCTGTGGTTACCTTTCCTTGTCTGTTGAGATGGGACAGGCAACCCACGGATCCAGCGGAGTTCAGGGGATGGAGGAAAAAAGAAGGGGCAGACCAGAGTCTGGAAGATCTCTCAACTCAGATACGCACAGAGTGACCTGCACGTATCTGGGTCCCAAGATTTCTCAGAGGTTGATGGGAAAACCAGGGGCAGTTAAAGGGTGCTGGAAAAAGGAGTTTGGGAGGCTACGAAGGGTTGTTTGGGGTGTACAATGGGCTAACGAGGGGAAGAACCAAAACTTTTGCTTCCATGACAAAAAGGGCTATACCAGATGCACCAGATACCTTTTACACAGGAGGTAAGGGTAAACAAAAAGTGAAGGGAGGGAAGGAAGGACTTAACGATAGGCTTCAGGATACAATGAGTGTGTGTCGGTTCCTTTTGGGGAATGTGGAGATAGGATGTTGCTGCTCTGGGTCATGGCTACCAGTCCTTTGTTACAGCAGGGTGAGCCCCCTCTATTTAATGACTCCATTCTGTACTCCGAGGGCTCTCCCTTCTAGTCTCTTTCTCAGCCTTAGGCTGGTATTTTTCCACGAGTGGTCCCTTTTGGCTATGAGCTAGGGTGGTTGGGCCTGATCCTTATTTTCCATGCCCCCCCCCTTGCATCCAGTGTGGGGCTTTTCCCCAAGCCTCCTTGCCCTTGGTTACCCCTGTGGGTTTTGCCGACCCCTGGGTCCAAGACAGTTGGCTATCACAAAGGGGGGGGGTACATCCATTCTGGGGATGGGGGAACCAGGGGTCTGGGCTAACACATCTGTTGACCACCTGGTGCTGTAGATTTTTCTAATATTTCTAGTAACCAATCTCTTGGCAGAATTAACTCCTCTAGTTTTCTTAAATAACTTTCTGAGCTACTGAATGATTATTTTGAAACTTAAATTGGGCATAATGTTTACTTTGTGATTTAGACACAAACATCAGCATTTAAGTAACCTATTCCTGGACATCTTTCACCTACATCAAATACACAAGCCTGCTTAGCCAACAATGGGGCCAATCCCAAGCTCCGCGGACTGGTGCATGTAGCACATGAGGTATGCACCCATACGTGCATGAAAGCTGCGCACCCCCTGACATGGGCCCTGTGCAGTGCCTGAAAATGGCACGTCGGTGCATGCACATGCACAGCAGCGTGCAGGGCTTGGGATCAGCCCCACTGTTGGGGAAAGAGGAAATAATGGCCTATCTAGCAAATTAAGTCTGCAAAACTTGCTGCCCACAGTATTTATACAAAGTTCTAGATTAACTGTCAAATAGTAGAACTGTACATTTGAACTGTTATACAGCATACATACACAATGTCTATAGTTAAATTAGTCTTCTTAAAATCATGGCTTAAACTATGGATTTCAGAAACCCAATATAAAATAGAATCTCATCTGTAACTCCCTTTTGTTCTTTGGAGCTCACTCTTTGTACCACCACTACAGATAAGTGTAGCATCACAACCACCAGCAACAATGATACGACATTTTTCAGAGGCTTGTGTTTTTGGACCATATGCAACCATCCCAAAAATGTCTGGCTAAAATGACAAACTGAATTGTTGTGAAGTGTCAGATGACTCCCTATTAAGATGAGTGTAGTTAACTTGCTCCTGTTCCAGGTTCTCCATACTTTGAGAACTTTGCACTCAGTAGGTTATGTTTTAGGGTTACCTTTGCAATACTAAGGGCTAAAAGTTAACTTCTTAAAAATGATCCATTAGAGATGCCATTCTGGTTAATTACTACTCATCTTGAGCCTTCTATGTAATCCTTTCTGCATAACCTGTTTTAACCTATTTTGCTGATAATCTTGCTGGTATGTGTTGAAGGAGAGGATGTTTCCATTTAGTTTATATATGTACCTCCTGTATTTCTCAATTAAATCAATGAAATCTGCTTCACTTTCGTTTATAGTCAGCTCTGTGTTGTCATGCTGCAATTATTTGGGTTTCCAGCACCACAGAAGCTCTCTTAGGTGTTCTTTAAATTTAGAACAGCTATAATCCTTCCATGGGTGGGGCGGGGCAGGGATCACATAGGAAGGGGGGAATGGTAAACTGTAATTGTTTTTATATTAAAATGTGTGTTCTGGGAATTGGTTTTGAGGGGGCTTTGATTGTATGGGAAGTGGGGGAGGGGGCTTTGAGATTTCCCCTGTGTGAGAGTGGGTGAGTGAGACTGGTCTGGAACATTGGACTTCTGGTGGATTTTATGATTTTGTATCTGGTTAGATAGCTATTTTTTATCATTGTGAGCCACCTTGAGCCTGTGTTTGATAGAGTGGCATATAAACTGAAATCAATAATAATTTGCTAATAAAGGTTGAGGCTGGGAACTTTAAAGGAGCCTAAGTGAGTAAGGTGTCCAAATATTGATGGATCTTGATGGAAGTTGGGTGTCTTACTCCCTTAGTCTTATTTTGAAATTCCCAGCCTGAACCTTTCCACACTGACCATTGTAACTAACCTTTTCTCCACTAGGATAACTCTAACGATAATAAATGTAGCCCCCTTACCTTTGGGGACTACCAAGTGCTTAGCCTGCACTTGCAGGAAGACCACCACTAGGGGTCAGGAGAGAACAACTGAGCGGGTTGCAGGGGGAAAGGGGGAAGAAAAGGAGACAAGATGGCTGCTTGAGGAGAGGCTGAGAGGGCCTGGCAGAAGAAATAGGTGTGTTAAATCAGCAGCACAAAGTAGAGCTGCGATCAGAGGCTGCCTGAAGGGGAGCAAGGCCAGAGAGAGAGGAGGGGAGTTGGAGCTTCCAAGGAACCTGGGGCAGTCAGAAGAGACCTGAGCCCTCACCGAAGCTACCAGTGAAGGAAGTGTGAAGGCTCCAGCGAGCTGCCAGCTTACTGACAAAAACTCGCGGAGAGGCTACTCGGTCAGCAGCCCGGCTGACAGGGGGACCAGAGGGAAGGACGGAAGTCTGAGGATTCAAAACCCCAAGTACCAGAGGGACGGCATTGGAGGTCGGCTGGCAGGGCAGTCAGCGGGGCATTCATCCAGGCAGCACAGCACAGCTTCAACCAGGCCAGCGGAGGAAAAGCCCACGGGCCTGAGGGGTCGCCAACTTCTCCCTTGACCCCCTCCAATCTGGCTTCCGCCCCCTTCACTCCACTGAAACCGCTCTTGCTAAGATCACCAATGATCTTCTTGTGGCTAAATCCAACCGCCATTACTCTATTCTGGTCCTCCTTGATCTCTCTGCTGCTTTTGACACTGTTGACCACTCGCTCCTGCTTGAATCGCTCCACTCCCTTGGATTCTGCGACTCAGACCTTGACTGGTTCTCCTCCTACCTCTCTGACTGCTCCTTCAATGTATCTCTTCCTAACTCCTCCCCCTCCTCCCTACCTCTCTCGGTCGGGGTTCCCCAAGGCTCCATCCTTGGCCCGCTCCTCTTCTCTATCTACACCCAATCTCTAGGCAAACTCATGCCTCCCACGGCTTCCAATACCACCTATACGTTGACGACACTCAACTCTGTCTCTCCACTCCTTCCCTCTCCCCCTCTGTTCAAGCTCATCTCACCAACTGTCTCTCCGATATCTCCGCCTGGATGTCTCAATGCCAACTCAAACTGAACATGGCGAAAACTGAACTCCTGATCTTCCCTCCCAGTCCGTCCTCTCCCTCTTCCCTGTCAATTTCCATTGATGGGGTCTCCATCCTCCCTGTCCCCCAAGCTCGCAGCTTGGGCTTCATCTTCAGCTCGCACCTTACTTTTAAACTCTACATTGACTCTGTTGCCAAATCCTGCCGCTTCTCCGTCCACAACATTGCTAAGATCTGCCCTTTTCTATCTGTCTCCTCTGCCAAAACTCTCATCCATGCCCTAGTCATCTCACCCCTCAACTATTGTAACCTCCTCCTCACTTATCTCTGTTCCTTATCTCCTTCCCTTATCTCTGTTCAAAACTGCTGCCAGGATCATCCACCTAGCCCGTCGCTTTGACCACGTGCAGCCTCTCCTCTCCTCTCTCCACTGGCTCCCTCTTCCCGAGCGTCTTCTGTACAAGCTCCTTGTCTTCACCTACAAAGCCCTTCACAACCTCTCTCCCCCCTACTTCTCTGCCCTGATCTCCTCCTAAACCCCTGCTCGAGCACTCCGCTCCTCCTCCATCCCCCCCTTCACCCTCCCACGTCTCCCCTGCTCCCCCAACTGCTGCCCTGCACGCCTGGGACTCCCTCCCTGCCCTCGTCCACCTTGCCCCCACCCTCCACGCCTTCAAGTTCCTCCTCAAAACCCACCTCTTCCGCTCCACCCTTCCGAACTCCTGCTAAGCACCTGTTATCTGCAAACTCCCAATTTACTGTAACCAAGCCAAGCACGTGTACCTGAGCTCTCGCATCCTCATGAATGTTGCATCCTTTGTCTCTCCCTCTGTTTTCCCCTCCCCTGTCTCCCCTCTCCCTGTCTTTAGATTGTAAGCTCTCGAGCAGGGACCGTGTCTATTTTAGTCTTTGTAAGTGCCAGGTACATCGCTGGCGCTATATAAATGCTTATAATAATAATAATAATAAATAATATAATAATCCCATGACCCTATTACTGTTACCCTGGCAGGAAGCTCCTATAGGCCTCAGCCTGCCCACTAACTGGCCCAGCCCAGCACTATAGGGGAGAGGGAGTGCGGGGTCCCCAGAGAATCTGTTGTGGGAACAGGGGAACTTGAAGCATTTTCAACCTGCCTTGTGAGGTTTATTTTCTGTTTAGAATAAACCTGTTGTTTAACTTGTTAGTCTGTCTCGTGTGCGAGTTTCAATGGAGGTTCTCTGAGCTAGTCTTAGGCATTCCCACCACAGGACCCCAGGCCGTGCAGGGGGGGAGTAGCCCGTCCCTTTCCTCATCAGGATCGCTATAGTCCTGTATGCACCCTGGGTGGAGGCACTGCAATTTGGCGCCAAATCAGGAGAGCAAGCCCATGAACCCAGGCGCTCTATTCCTTGGACCTCTCCCCAGGAGACATAGAGATGAGGGAGTGTTACATAAACATATGGGGGATGAAGTTGGGGAGACTGTAGGTGAAGGACAGTAAGCCCGATCCCAAACCCTGCGAATCCAGCTTTCCGCGGGGCACAATGTGCCCACAATGGGAATCCATGCACGATTTGCAGAGTTTGGAATTAGACTCAATGTCAGTTGCTGGGTTTTTTTACTTAGACTATTACTGCTATGCATAGAGTAACAACAAACATTTAAGGGGGAGGATGGGCTGGGGTTGGAAAGAGGATGGATGGTTTAGTGCATGGGCTGACACGCTTTTGGTAGGTAGGAATAGGGTGGAATGAGATGGGTGGGAGGTGTAGGGGTGGGAGGGATATTGTTGGGGTTTTGTTGATTTTAATGTTTTTTTAACTATGTTTTTATGATTGTGAGCTGTCCTGAGCCTTTGCAGGAAGGGCAGCATAGAAATGTGACAATAAATAAACAAAAGTTCTTAATTATTGAGCCATATTTATCAGAGTGTTGTTAGTACGGGACAGTGGAATATTTTGAATATTTACAAGTTTTTTGTTGTTACACCATTCTATAATGTAGCTAAAAGTTACTAAGCTCTGCAGTCACCACATGTGTACTCCTAGTACTAATATTTAGGACCTGTGATTCAGAGTGGCTAAGAAAAACCTGGCAACTTTCTCCTGTTTACTTATTAGCATTTTTACCCTGCCCTTCCCTGAAGGCTCAAGGGCGGCTTTCAAAGATGGAGACATTGGCACATGTATTACTGGATTGCCTCGCCTATGCTATCTGGAGACAGATATATATTGATCCCATTAAAATGGTAGCAACCCGTCTGCCCCCCCTCAGAAGGAGGTATTTCTCCTAAGGGACAAGGACCCTAATGTGTCAACTCGTGTGGCCAAGTTCCTATTTCGGGTGCTAAAAACTAAGACGAATTTAGCAAATAAATAGGTCTAAATTGTACTGGATTCACTCCCAGGGATTATAAAATCCATGATATGAACTGGAAAAGCTATTGGTGGAACTTATGTTATAAAAATGGTTTGTAGCTGATGGCTCTTCCTTGTATATAATTTGTTATAAGTTGGTACTAAATGTTTTTATTTTTGTGTTTTATGATGGCCATTGGCTAAGTAAATAAATAAATAAAGTAAAGAAAAGATATACAATACAATTAAAACATTAAAATACAATTCAGCATAGTAATGTCTTCTTCTCTCTCCAGTCCCCAGGCAAAATGAGAGACCGACTATGTGAGCTCTATGAGTTAGCCAAGCTTTATGACCAAGAGGTTCCTGATGCTGAGGATGTCGCACTTTTTCCTCATGAAACCCTTCTTTATGAGACAGATTATGCTCTCTCAACTCTTTACAAAGACATCCAGGGTGTTAGACTGGACAATCGTCACCTGAAAGAGGACATTAGGCGGCTAGGCAAACAAAACACCCGTTTTCTTACTTCCTTGCGTCGCCTCAGTAGCATCAAACGAGATACCAACACCATTGCCAGAGACATCAAGGTTCGTGGAGAAAGAATCCATAGGAAACTCCAAACCCTGAGAGACTTCGATGAAGATGCAGAAACAAAATTTGGTGCAAACTCCGTTATAGCTCGAGTAGCAAAGAACCACTACGTTGACCTCATGCATGCCTTTCAGGAAGCTATGTTTGAATACAATGAAACTGAGATGAACCAGCGAGAGAACTGCAAGATTCGGATCCAGCGACAGCTGGAGATCATGGGCAAGGATGTTTCTGGAAACCAGATTGAGGACATGATAGAGCAAGGAAAATGGGATGTTTTTTCCGAGAACCTCCTGTCTGATGTCAGGGGGGCTCGCTCAGCTTTGAATGAGATTGAGACACGGCACAGAGAGCTGTTGAAGTTGGAGACTCGTGTTAAAGAGGTACATGACCTCTTCTTTCAGGTGGCATTACTGGTAGAAGAGCAAGCTGACACCTTTAATGTTATTCAACTCAATGTGGAAAAGGTTGAAGACTATGTGGGAGAAGCCAAAAATCAAGTGAGGCAAGCTTTGGAATACAAGCGGCGACATCCCTGCCGAACGCTCCTCTGCTGCTGTTTATCGTGCTGCAGAATTTGACTGTCCTATTAAATAATTATGAACTAACTTCAAGTGTTCACTCTTGTCATGCTCTTAATTAATGACAGTATTCCCCCACCCCCTGTTTTCACAAGTGTACCTAAGGAGTCTCGGTCTATGTATTGTTAAAGACCAAAATTATTTTTTTGCCAACTATCATCTGCTCCTGTGTAATTGAGATTAAAATCCACTCAAAATGCTTCTTCCTCTTGCATGTCCATTCCGCCAGTGAGGGCATATCAGACTTTTCACCAGGTCACAAAAATATTGACCTACCTTTGACAGAGTTTTTAATCCAACATTAAACACTTACAAAGTTGCCATTATATTCGGTGGCTTTAAATTGCTATGCTGGAGAATTTAGAATGCCCATGATAAATTTTCAAAAAATCATAGCCCTGGAGATGAGACTTAAATAATGTTTCATATGTGTAATAACAGCACCTATGAATGGACATTTGTCTGGTGGTGAAGTGGCTTACACACAGTTGTAAAGTTTTTATGAAAGACTTACATTGTAAATAGAAATTGCTTATTATTTTATAAGTGTATGGATAATGTCTGTATAATGAGTATTTTCATATTCTAGCCAGAGTGAAAATTGTAGACAAAGCTGTTTATGCTACAGCTGAAATCTTTCATATTGAGGAGGAAATTCATTATTGTACAAACCAATCCTAATTTTGACATCTGTTTTGGGTAGGACAATATGGGAAGAATATTTTCTGAACCCACAAAGGCTTACCTAATCAACCAAGATGTGGAATTGGGAAGGAAAGATGCTCAAAAACAAACTCTACAGCATTTAATTGAGCCAAATGCCCATTGTTTTGAATAGGAATCTAACTCAATTAAGGGCCAGAGAATTTGACCCTTTTAGCGTCCTTTGTCTTCTGACCTAGTGCTGAATATGGTGGTTGTAGCTAGAGTACTGTGTGTATTTCCAACAGTATTTTAAAGCAGTCATCTGTTACGCTGTTGAATTTTGTTCAGAAGTTTATGGCTTTAAACTTTTCCTGTTAATATTTTTCTATTTTATAAAGTAACTTTTTAATAGTCTATTTTTAAACATTTCATATTTCTACATGATGGTCTCTTGAGACTGCAGACACAGCTATCCTTTTGAAAAATTTGCAATGAAATATTTCTTTCAATCTTTTAAACACTATTGCATATTGTTATGTTAAGTACTTGCAGAATTTGTTAAATACCAGTAAGGCACTGACATAATAAAAATAGATATACACTCCAAACTTTCATAAACCTGGCAAGAAACAGACTGAGCTTGTTGCAGAAGGATGGGATGCTACATCATTCGCCATAGGCATGTTTTTAAAGTAAAAACACTTGCAAAGTATTTGCCTCCATGCAAGTGCTTGGATTAGCAAGTGTCTATTAGCTAGGGTTTCTTGGGGAATAAAGAAATATAAATTGGAATTATTGTAAATAAGGATGTCTTGCAACTATCAATATTATACCTCCTCAAAACTCAATTCCATTTAAAAATTAAATTGAAGTGGGAAATAAAAGAGTACCAAAACAACTAACCTTATCTGGAGTCCCTTAAATTTGCTGGATGGCAACTTCGACCTTTTTTACACGAGATGCACCCACTTGTGAACACGCAGTAATCTGCATATTCGTGAGTGGGCACGACCTGTGTAAAGGACATGGTGCGGTCACACACGGTGAGTGGGGGGTGCATGCGCGCTCCCACCTAATGTGCATCTCCATGCACAGAGCAACCGGAAAACTCAGAAAACTGGGAAAACAGGTTGCTCCATGCATGGGAGTGAGTGGGGATGCATGTGCAGCCATGTGCACCCACTGCGTGCACACCAGTGCGCCCACGCACCCCTCCACCTGGCAGCACCATGTAAAAACGGCCTTCCTCTGTTCTCCAGTTAAGTAAATGAGACTATTTCTAAGGTAATACCCCACCTAAGGAAAGGTACTGGAATCTGGGTCTAAAGTAGGCAGGACAAGGATCAAGAATGTATTTTAGCTTTTGTTTGGTTTTGCTTTTATGATAGAGCTTCGTAAATGTGTTAACTGTACTTTTTTGTATGAATGTATATTTGTAAATACAATAAAGTATTTAAATAAAGCTAAGCTGTGCAAAATTGCACATTACAGCAGTAGGAAGTCTAGATATCCCCCACCCATTGCATCTGTATTCTGTGGAATTTTGCTTAAATGTTAGTAACAAACTGGCTTTGGTGGATGATCTCCGCTGGGAGATGGATGCAGGATGTTCTACATTCTTGAACCTGTTAGATCTCTTGGCCGCTAGTACGGTGGCTGCGCCCATACATTTCCGGGCTCGATCTGGCCACTCTCATTCATGCCTTCATCACCTCGAGGCTAGACTACTGCAATGCGCTCTATGTGGGGCTTCCCTTGGTTCTGGTTCGGCGGCTGCAGCTGGTGCAGAATGCGGTGGCCCGTCTCCTCACAGGGACGAGGCGGCGGGAGCATATAACATCTGTGCTCCGCACTCTGCACTGGCTGCCTATAGCATACTGAGCCAGATTCAAGGTGTTGGTGTTGATCTATAAAACCTGCACGGTCTGGGCCCCTCGTACCTTGTGGACCGCCTCGCCTTCCACACCTCAGAACGATCTCTACCGTCTGCCGGGAGCGCCTTCTGGAGGTCCCCCGTGTTAAACGGGAGGCCACAATGGAGAGAGCATTCTCGGTGACTGGGCCACGACTTTGGAACTCCCTCCTGGAGGAAGCTCGCCTGACCCTGGGTCTGATGGCATTTCTTCGAGCCTGTAAGACCTGGCTGTTCGCCCAGGTCTTCAGAGGGGAGGGGAGGGGAGGATTGGTTGGGGGGATTTGGGGGAGGGGTTTACAGTAAATGTCGGGGAATCATTCTTTTTCATTATTTTTATTCTGTGATGTTTTTATGAGTTTTATTGTTGTTTTATTTGTTGTGAGCCGTCCCGGGATGCCATGGGCATGAGGGGGCGGCCAATAAATGTTAAATAAATAAATAAATAAATAAATAAATCTAACCTCCTTCACTAATTTACACTGTCTGAAACACACTGTGAAATAATGTTGCACTACTGTATCTAAGTAGTGATCCTATTTGCTTTGCTCAAATATTTAACCCATGCATCATATCATGTTTGTGGGGTAAACCTCAGTCCAGCCACTTATGCAAAAAGCTTCAGGCAGCTCAAGTGTCCTACATTATGTAAAATATCCCATATTTAGACCTGACGGTTGAGAGCTATCCTGTACAAGTGCAAAATCCTACATGGGCTCTGCTGATGAGAGCGAGAGACTCTCCTGTAGCACTGCAAAAAGTTCACAAAGCAGGGTTGGATACATTAGCTAGCAGCTGCATTTGAATCTTGCTTCCATTGGCTCTACATCCTATACCCATTGCTATTTTTTCACCTTCAACCATTACACTGCTTTTCTAGGTGAGGAACTAGGAGCAGTTCCTCCCTCACTTTCTAAACAGACTGGTAGAGGTGAGGCATGGTAGAGGATAGAGCTGAGGACTGCAAGTATGACTGTCCCAAAGTTTAGGTACTTGGGCATGCTGTTAGTGGTGCTGCAGTTTCTTAAGGGGTGAAAACCAATATAATGCAAACTCCACTTTAACACCGTTTTAACATTTCTTATGCATGTTGCAGAGCTATATTGGTGTCCTATGCAGCCCCGCAATATGCATAAGAAATGTTAAATTGGAGTTAACGTTCTGTTGTTTTTCACCCAAGAAATGGCTTTCTTGGAGATTCCCAACCCTTTTTTTTTTTTTTTGGCTCGGGCACACCTGTGCTTGAGCAGTGTTTTCATAGCCACCCTTGTTTATCTGCCAGTAAACAACATATAGCTATTGATGTAAACTGAATATAACACTGAAAGCCATTCTTGCATGTAACCAAAATCAAAATGAACTGGGTATTGAAGTATTAAATTGTCAATTACACCTATAATATTAAATATTACTTAAATTTAATATATCCACTGCACGGGGCCTTGAAGGGGCATGGTTCATAAAGGAATTATAATAACTTAAATTCAAGGTGCTGGTTTCATCCTGTAAAGCCCTAAACCACCTGGGCCTCAGATAGCTGAAAGACCGTCTTGTCCCTTATACCCTGCTGTGGTTCCCAAGGTCAGCGGAGTGCCCTCTTGCATGTACCATCTGCCCATCAAGTTCGTACAGCAAAGGCGTGTAGAGAGGTGTACTTGGTAGCTGACCCACATATGGAACTCCCTCGAAGGATCATCCAAGCCCAAGCCTGCTCATCTTCCAGAGACAATGCCTGTGATCGGGCAAGATAAAACTTTAAATACATTTTCAGGGCACACCTGAAAACCTGGTAAGGCACTCTTTGACTGAGAACGTGCTATCTAACTGACTACTAGACACTGATGGTGTGACATCCCCACCCCAATGTAGGAATCTCTGCACTAAACTGAGTACAGAAGCAAGCAGCTATTGAAACAACTGCATAAAACCTGCAAATCCTCTTTTCCAACATGACATTGCAGAGTAGAACCACATGGTGGGAAGGGGGGCTCCAGTGGGAGCTGTGGAATCAAACTGATTCTAGTAATTAAAAGAGCATTTTATACCTTGTAACTGCATATTGCTTAATATAGGCTGTTTTTACACGGATGCCCCCTTCGTGTATACGGCCGGAAGTCGGTGGAGAGATGGGTGTCTGCTCGGTGTTCGCCTGTGTGAACACCGAGCAGGATGGGTGAGGATGAGTTCGCATTCCCATGAAACACCCACCTCCACCCACAGAGCCCTCCAGAAAACCGGAGGAGGGTAGAGGTGGGTGTGCGCCTGTCACCTCCACCCACCATGGCAAAACACCCATCACCCCACCCACCTCCATTTGTGTAAAAAGGCCCATTATGTGTTTATCTGACCTGAGAGAAAACTTTAGGGCTTATCAGATTGCTGAGCTTGCCTGTTCACCATTACACAAGGCTTTGAAAGGAGCACTCTTACTGTCATTGCTGAGCATGATATATAGAGTTCTGCCCAGACAGGATGAGTGGGAGAGGAAGATAAAACTGGTATGAGTGATGTGTGTGTGTGTGCGTGCACTAGTAGAGCAAGTAGAAAAACATAAGTTCATTGTTATAGAACTGCAACAACAAGCACCCAAAGCCATTAATTGAATAACCTAGAATGTGTGTTGGGTTTCTTTTTATTTGTTTTCTGACATTTTGGGGATACACTGAGGTCACACTTCCATGTTTATCTTTGCAACCAAGAAGCCAGGTAGAAAGCTGCATTTTTGGTTTTAACTAAAGCTGACAGTCAAATGAGGTTTTAGGAAAAATGCCAGCTAATAGGAGACTTGTTTTGCCAGTTCTCACAATTTTGTTACCATTGTTATTAATTATCACAATCAGATGCTACTCATTACTGGTGGTGGTGTATAAAGTATAGCCACTTGTGATATCCTACTGATCAAGGGCCAGAGCCCAACCTACCTGGGGGTGCCGGGGTTCCAACCTCAGGTCTGCCGGTGGCCGTGGACACAGCTGCAGGTCCGGTGGGGGCGGCGCTCTGGAGTGCTTCAGGCTGCTACTAGGCCTTCTGGTTTGACCCAGAAGGCGTAGTAGCGTCCTGAAGTGCTCCAGAGCGTTGCTGCCACTGGACCCACTGCCAGACCCGCCTGCCACCGAACATGGGGCCAGACCCCCGGCACCACCAGCTAGGGCTGCGGGCAATCTGGGGTGGGGTTAAAAAGAAAAAATCCCAGGCTGGGCAGGGGGGGAGGTGCTCCCCCACGCAGCCTGGAGGGGGGGAGGGAAAACCTGGGTTCTTCCCTGTCCCCTGCCCGAACCGAGTTCGGAACCCAAACTCGGTTCGGTCACTTCGGTCGGGGATCAGTTCGGATTCGGGGTGTTCGCGAATGGACCGAACACCCTGAGTTCGGGCCGAACCCCAAACTCCCGAACCACGTTTTCACATCCCTACAAATGGGGCAATTGTCCCATTATTGCCCTTAGTGGGTGTTTTTAGATGAACGCCTCCCCACCAATCGCCCACCGATCATGCACGTTGCAGGGCCGCATTGGCATGAATGATGGGCAGGTGATTGGTGAGTAATAGGAGGGGAGGCACTTGTTTAAAGACACCCAGTGTTAACTATCTACATATACCTGTCCGAAGCTGTTTCAGTGAATTGTTAGGGAACAAAATGATTGCATTTACTATTGTATAATAGTTCTGACTCTATGCCTTTACAATATCGGAGATGGGGACAAATTAGTTCAGATAATATTTTTTATTGGATCAACTGGTTGGTGAAAGTACACAGGGCCCTCCCTCTGGCATATAAAAAGTCAGAACTATAGACTGAGAATATGTAGAATATGTATACACATGCATAATATCTGGCCTGATGCATGAGGCAGAACACATGTTGGACTTGATGTTTTGCACTGGCCTGGAAAATGGGGTTCCAATTATTGGACATGTCACAAAGACACCATTGTCATCATTGGATCATTACCTTTTGCGGCCTGGATCCCTGACATCCTGTGCCCCCATCGTGGTGGTGAACCAGTTAAGTTGGCCTATCCTCGGAGACTAATGGAGCCCAATTGGATTCCAGAACACTTTGGGGGATATACCCACTGATTTTGACAGCTGCACTGTCAATGGTCTGATCAAACTATGGAATGGTATGTTGACCAAGGCCATCAATGGTTGCACCCAGGCATCCACTTCCACTGCAGCAACAGCACAGGTCCTCCTGGTACACGGGGACTTCAGGCAAATTAAGCAGGAGGGGAGATGGTTCGAGCACAGGTGGTGCTTGGCTCGTGCTGAAGTCAACTGACTGCACCATACTCTAGCACTGAAGGACTATAGCATGGCTAGGGTGACGGTGAGGGAAGCTCTCTTCTCTGCTACCAAGTCTCTTCCCACTGAGCTGTTCCAGGCAGTGAACAGCCTGGTAAATCCAGAAGTTGAGTCATCTGTTGCTCACTATGAAGAATTTAACATTCACTTTGCAGACAAAATTGCTCAGATTCACCATTACTTGGGCGTTGCTAGTTAAGTTTGATGGCAGAGTCAAATTTTGAGGTTGTGGAGGCTCAGCCTTGTCCTGTTTATTTGGATCAGTTTCAGTTGGTGTCACCCACCGATGTCGGGGATGTCCTTGAGGTAATACAGGGAACCTGTTGTAAATTGGATCCATGCCCACACTGGTTGGTGAAAGCCAGCTGGGAGAGACTGGGGCTTCTGCTGTCTGGGTTGTCAAAACTTCCCTACTGGAGGGAAGAGTGCCAGATGCCCGTAAAATGGTAGTTGTCTAGTCTCTGGTTAAAAAAAACATCACTTGATGCTGACTCCCTGGACAACTATCACCCTGGCTCTAACCTCCCCTTTTTAGGGAAGGTGATTGAACAGGTGGTTGCCTGGCAGCCATACAGATGATCACGAGGTGTGGATGACATGACCGCAGAATCTGTCAGGAGTCCGTGGGATAGCTCTTGAATGGTTCTGCTGATTCCTGTCAGGGAGGTTTCAGTAGGTGCTGATGAGTGATTGTTCATTGTCATAGGTGACTGTGGAGAATTGCAAGAGGATCTTGTGAGACTAGGTAATTGGACATCTAAATGGCAGATGAGATTTAATGTGGACAAGTGCAAAGTGATGTATATAGCGAATAATAATCCAAACCATGTGCACACAATGCTGGGCTCTAAATTAGGAGTAATCACTCAGGGAAAGGACCTTGGAGTCATTGTGGACAATACACTGAAATCCTCAGCTCAAACAGAGTCTACATGCCCATCAAGCTTAAAATAAATAATTTATAAACCCAAAACACAGGGAAACACCCAAAACACTGGCAAAACACTGGCAAAACACAGCAGCAAAGAGTTCCCAGGGTTAACATCAGATGGAAGAAAACACAGTCTACATGCACATCAAGCTTAACATAAATAATTCGTAAACCCAAAACACAGGGAAACACCCAAAACAGTGGCATAACACTCAAAACACTGGCATAACCCAGCAGCAAGGAGTTCCCAGGGTTAACACTGGATGGAAGAAAACACAGTTTACATGCACATCTAGCTTAAAATAAATAATTTATAAACCCAAAACACAGGGAAACACCCAAAACACTGGCAAAACACAGCAGCAAGGCATTCCCAGGGTTAACATCAGATAGAAGAAAACACAGTCTACATGCACATCAAGCTTAAAATAAATAATTTATAAACCCAAAACACAGGGACCCATCCTTGTAAAGTACCCCAGTCACAGCCTGAGTCCAATTTTACCACGCACATCCCATTTTCAGCATTTTGAACACAACTGAAATCGCATGACTTGCAGTGACATCTATCTCAGGATATCCAAACCTCAGTTTTACCACACACAGTCCCCCCCGTACTAACCCACTAGTCCCCACTCCCCTCCATGAGAACCCAGGAGTCCTGGCTCCCAGCCCCCCCTGTTCTAACCCACTAGCCCCCACTCCCCTTCCAGTGAACCCAGGAGTCCTGGCTCCCAGCATCCCTGCTCTAAACGACTAGCCCCCATTCCCCTCCCAGTGAACCCAGGAGTCCTGGCTCCTAGGTCCCCGGGCCCCTTCTCTAACCCACTAGCCCCCCACTCCTCTCCCAGGGAACCCAGGAGTCCTGGCTCCCACCCACCCATCTCCCTGCTCTAACCCACTAGCCCCCCACTCCTCTCCCAGGGAACCCAGGAGTCCTGGCTCCCACCCACCCATTCCCCTCTCTAACCCACTAGCCCCACACTCCACTCCCAGGGAACCCAGCAGCCCTGGCTCCCAGCCCCCCCTGCTCTAACCCACTAGTCCCCCATACCTCTCCCAGGGAACCCAGGAGTCCTGACTCCCACCCACCCATTCGGGTGGGAACCAGGACTCCTGGGTTCCCTGGAGCATCCCCCTGCGCTAACCCACTAGCCCTCCATGTAACCCCCTGCTCCCCCCTCCCCATGCACCCACTCGCCCATGTACCCCCCCCCACCGCTTCCCCGTGTGCCCACACTTACCCCCATGTATCCCCCGTGTGCCTGCACTCACCCCCATGGAATCCAGCAGGGAGGGAGGAAGGGACTCGGGGAGGCTAAGAGCTGCGCGCGCGTAAGCAGGTCCCAGCCCCCTGCACAGGCTGGGAGCTGCTGACGCATGCACAGCTCTTAGTTAATACCGAGGGCGCCTCTATTGGGCGCCCCTGTATGAACATTCCCCCTGCCCATCCCCTGCAATGCAAAAGTGCCCCCTGCGGCACTCTTGCATTGCAGGGTCCCTTTATGTGGAATGGACGGCTCTTCTAGTCGCCCACTCTGCATAAAGGGAGAACACCTCCCTTTTGACCCTGAAGGCTTCCTTAGGAAGCCTTCGGCGGGGTGGGGTGAGTCACCGGTTGTGTGCGCATGCGCACACACAACCGGTGAGAATGTGTGGAGCCACCTCAAAGAACCTGGTTTAGAAAGGCAGAAACCTTCAGAAGGTCTCTGCCTCTCTAAACAAGGTTCTTCAAGGTGGCTCCGCACATTCAGCGCGATGCCGACGGGGCCGGTTTCTTTTTCTTTTTTGTTAAACCTGCAGCAGCTGCCGCCGGCCGGGGGAGCCCTGGGGGGCCAGGAGGGGCATTGCCCCTCCCTCGCTAGAGGGCCCATCGCCCCTGCCTTCTGCCTTGCTCCCTCCCTCCACATTCCCCTGCTGCTGTGTGCCCTTTAAATCTCCCTCCCTGGTCTGTGTTGTTGCTCGTTACCTGTCAGCAATGCTGCGTGCTTTCACCCCAGCTGGTGATCATTTTGTTTGCTTCCAGCTGGTGGTTGCCGTTCAATAGTTCCTTTTTGCGGTTTCCTGGTGGGAATTGCTTTGACCACCCTTCCGGAGATGGTCCGGCCCCGACCTCCGGAAGGGTGGTTGGCTTTGTCCCCTACTTATGATTGTCTGTGGTGAATATCTGGAGAACGCCAATTAGACATTCAGGGCTCTTTGGCCCCGCCGCAGGGTTGAGTGTGGTTGACTGTGGGTATTTTCAGATGTTACGAGATCACAGTCAACCACAGTGAACCACGGTCAATCCCGCGGCTGGGCCAAACCACAGTCAATCCCCACCAGGGGTCAAAAATAACCACGCTTTTGGAGCTCCGGCTCGGACCATCTCCAAAAGCATGGTCAAAGCAATTCCCAATGGGAAACAAAAAATTGTAATGTCTGGACGGCAACCACCGGCTGGAATCAAGCAGAACAATTCCCAACCGGGGACAAAGCACGCAGCATCACTGCCAGGCAACCAGCAACAACATGGGCCGGGGAGGGAGATTTAAAGGGCACCCAGCAGCAGGGGGACATGGTGGGATGAAGTGAGGTGGAAGGGAGAGGAGAGCGGAGGGTGAGCGAGCAAGGGAGGAGGAGGAGGTGGTGGAGACGCAGGCAGAGGAGGCGGTGGTCATGCTGAACGTGGAGGCAGTGGGGGGACAGCAGCAGCAGGGACGGGCTGTCCCGGTGCCTTCTGGGTGTTTTAACCACGACCTGGAATTGGCGTAACATCTGTTGCGCTGTCCCGGTCCTTGGTCTGCCGGTCCGATTCCCTGCTGTGGTCCCACTCCCGTCACGTCTGTTTGGGGCCTTTCTTGTCCACCGGCTCGCCACCACTGGGAAGCCACTGTGGTGAATCGGGCGCCTGTAATGTCTGAAATCACCCCGTGATCTCGTAACGCCTGAAATTACCCTCAGTCAGGGACTGCTATTAGTGAGACAAGCAATCTGATGCCAAACACATGGTAATGTGATCCCATATGTACGTATGCATGAAGCCATCTCAAAGAACTAAGTTACAGTTAGTAACCTTTATTTCACCTCCCAACTCCAGAATGCAAGGCTAGAACTTTAGCCACTGAAGCATACTTCTTTCTAGTTATGTGTCTTGGATATTTTTAGAGACAAATTAGTACAATGGTATCTTTTGGTATCGTATTGGATATTTTTGGTATATTTCGGTGTGAAATATACCAATAGAATTTGGTTCTATTGT
The DNA here is from genome assembly GCA_003113815.1 of Sphenodon punctatus. Lineage (NCBI taxonomy): Eukaryota > Metazoa > Chordata > Lepidosauria > Sphenodontia > Sphenodontidae > Sphenodon > Sphenodon punctatus. The sequence continues at coordinate 3,063,938 of QEPC01001533.1, forward strand.
GATTTGAGTAATAGGTTCTAAAAAAAGAAAATAAATCATGTTCAGTAAAAGCTGTACTATTTTCTGTTCTGAGTGTGGGGGAGGTGGCTGCAGAAATAAGTGGTGAGCACAGGCTGTGAGGTTTGGGGTAAGATCCAAGGTTTTCCATACGTCAAAGATTCATGATGATAGGAGATTTGATTCCAGAGTTCTCTGGTTGAGTCATGATCTTGTTTGACATAATAGTAACTCCTGGTGATCACTGCAACTGTAAGGCACAAATTCTATACTGGTGTTTTTCTGCACCCAGTGCTGATTCCAAAGGTTTAAAGGGTCTTAACTTTACAGGAAATTGCTGAAGAAGAATCACTACTGTTATTGGTATTAAAGGGAGCTTTTAAAATGTGAAACACTGGCAACTGGAAATATTGGGTATTTTTGTGTCACAAGCAAACACAATTTAAAAACAAAACAAAATCTTCAGCATTAAATAGAACATTTAATGCTTTGTCTATAACATATCCCATAATTTAATCCTGAGAACAGGCAGATAATCTAGTCTGATAAAATGGATGGTTGTAGTTAAAATGATCACGAAGGGGAGATGTTAAGAAATAATTAATTGGGTATATTAGTATAAGAATTATAACTAAATTACAGTTGTTTGAATCTGTCTAAATTAATGATTGAAGTGCACATTCCTCCAGTCACAAATTAAAATGTTAATGTCCCATTATTCAAATACTAACTGAATGTTTCTCAGTTGTGAGGCTCTAACTTATCTGAGTTAGAGCAATGTTTCACTCATTGTGTGAACTAGACTTTACTCCATCATAAAGGAGGAAGAGAGAACAGACACTCATACTAATGGCCATTCTCTTGATCTTGTCCTCTCTAGAAACTGCTCTGTCGCTGATCTCTCCTTCGATCCTCATCCTATATCAGACCACTTCCTTGCCTCTTTCAACATTTCCCACTGTCCCCCCTCCTCTTCCCCTTCTCTACGCCCCTTCCGTGACCTTCAAGCTATTGATCCCCTGGACTTTGCCTCCTCTCTCTCTCCCCTTCTTCCTACAGTCTTCTCTTCCTCCTCCCCTGACTCCGCTGTCTCTGCTCTCAACGCCTCTCTCTCCTCCACACTTGACTCCCATGCCCCTCTCTCTTCCCGCCCTGCCTTCTCCCACAACCCCCGTCCTTGGCTCACCCCTAGTATCCGCCACCTCCGTTCTTGCACTCGTGCTGCTGAACGACTCTGGCGCAAATCCCATTCTCACGCTGACTTCCTTCACTTCAAATTCTGTCTCTCCACCCTTACTTCTGCTATCTCCCTTGCTAGACAACACTACTATGCCTCCCGCATTGAGTCCTGTTCTCGGGACCCTCGCCGCCTGTTCTCTACCTTTGACTCCCTCCTCAAGCCTCCCTGTCCTCCCCCTCCTTCTTCCCTTTCTGCTCAGGATCTTGCCTCCTTCTTCACCTCCAAGATAGACAAGATCCGCCTCGACATCGCTTCCCACTCCTCTCTTCCCACTCCCACCCCTCTCCCTCCTCCCCCTCCTTCTCTCATGTCCTCCTTCTCCCCTGCCTCCCTTAAGGAAATCTCCTCTCTGCTCTCCTCCTCCAACCCTTCCACTTGCCCCCTTGATCCCATTCCTTCCCGCCTCCTCACCTCCATTACTCCCACTGTCGCCCCTTCCTTCCTGCACATCATCAACCTCTCCCTCTCTACTGGCTCTTTCCCTTCTGCCTTCAAACATGCCACAGTCTCTCCTATTCTCAAAAAGTCCACTCTTGACCCCTCTGACCCTTCTAGCTATCGTCCTGTCTCACTCCTTCCTTTTGCTTCCAAGCTGCTTGAACGTGTTGTCTACTCCCGCTGCCTTGACTTCCTATCCTCCAACTCCTCCCTTGACCCCCTCCAATCTGGCTTCCGCCCCCTTCATTCTACTGAAACTGCTCTCGCTAAGATCACCAACGATCTTCTGGTGGCTAAATCTAAACGTCTCTATTCCATTCTTGTCCTCCTTGATCTCTCTGCTGCCTTCGATACTGTTGACCACTCACTCTTGCTGGATTCCCTTCACTCCCTTGGCTTTTGTGGCTCTGTCCATAACTGGTTCTCCTCCTACCTCTCTGACCGCTCCTTTAATGTGTCTCTCTCCAACTCCGCCTCCTCCTCCTTCCCCCTCTCAGTTGGTGTTCCTCAAGGCTCTGTTCTTGGCCCTCTCCTCTTCTCGATCTATACCTCATCCTTAGGCAAACTCATTGCCTCCCATGGCTTCCAATACCACCTCTATGCTGATGACACTCAACTCTATCTCTCTACTCCCTCTCTCTCTCCCTCTGTTCAAGCTCGTCTCATCAACTGTCTCTCTGACATCTCTACCTGGATGTCTCAACGTCAACTCAAACTCAACATGGCTAAAACTGAACTCCTTATCTTCCCCCCTCATCCTTCCTCTCCTTCCTCACTGTCAATAACTATTGATGGAGTCACCATCCTGCCTGTCCCCCAAGCCCGTAGCCTAGGCTTCATCTTTGACTCAGCCCTTTCTTTTAAACCCTACATTGACTCTGTTGCTAAATCCTGTCGCTTCTCCCTCCATAACATTGCTAAGATTCGCCCTTTTCTCTCTGTCTCGTCTGCCAAAACTCTTGTTCATGCTCTGGTCATCTCTCGCCTCGATTACTGTAACCTCCTTCTCACTGGCCTTCCCCGGTCTCACCTTTCTCCCCTCATCTCTGTCCAAAACTCTGCTGCCAGGGTCATCTACCTCGCCAGTCGCTTCGACCATGTGCAGCCCCTCCTCTCTTCGCTTCACTGGCTTCCCCTTCCTGAACGAATCCTGCACAAGCTCCTAGTCTTCACCTATAAAGCTCTTCACAACCTTGCTCCCCCCTACCTCTCTGCACTTATCGCCCTCCATACTCCAGCCCGTGCACTTCGCTCCTCCTCTGTCCCTTCTCTCACCCTTCCACGCCTTCCCTGCTCCCCTAAGCGCCTTCGTCCCTTCTCACTTGCTGCCCCCCATGCCTGGAACTCCCTCCCTGTCCACATCCGCCTTGCCCCCTCCCTTCATACCTTCAAATCTCTCCTTAAAACTCACCTCTTTCGCTCTGCTCTGTCTGACTCTTTATCCTGCTGAGCCACTATTCCTATACCTACGATCGGTTTACCCTTATCCTTGCAACATGGACCTGCCTGCTGTCATTCTCATCGTAACCAAGCCAAGTACGTGCACTTGAGACCTCGCATCTTCATGAATGTTAGACCCCTTGTCTCTCCCTCTGTTCCCCTTCCTAAGTCTCTTCCCCCAGCTCCTGTCTCTCAGATTGTAAGCCCTAGGGGCAGGGACCGTGTCTATTTTATTACTTTGTAAAGTGCCAGGTACACTGCTGGCGCTATATAAATGTTTGTTAATAATAATAATAATAATTTGCCTATGAAAATGACAGCATTTCATCCTACAACCACGAGGGACTGGTGCTCTCTGTAATATCTGATAATTAGACAATATTGGATATTGTTCCTACTAATGACTAACCTACAAGCACCCTCTTGCAGGTACCGGCACCTCCTAGTCAGTTTCAGACAAGAGAATGCAGGGAGGCATTCTTGGTTGCTGCCCCAGTACTGTGGAAGCTCCCTTCCCCTTCCCCTTTGGGTTTAAGCCCAAACCTGAATATCTTTTGGAGGCAGTGTAAGACCCCTTTTGGGGGGACCAAGCATTTGGCAGGCAGGAATAGGGGGAGGAGAAATTTTTAGTGGCGGCTAAGGTGAGGTTTTAAGGGAGCTTTTATATGTTTATGTATTTTTATGTATTCTTAATTTGTAAGCCACTCTGAGCCTTAGGGAAGGGCAAGGTATAAAATGAAATAAATAAATTAAAATTAAAAATAAAATAATTTTACCAGGCAGCCATAGCACATGGGAACACTTCCTTCCATTTCTGCCATACTTATTATCTTATTAATTTTGCAATTTCAAATGAAAGAGGTAAATATCAGGATTAAATGCACAGCAGTAACCAAGATTTTTTTTCTTCTTCATCGGCACAGAAGATGGATAGAAACTTTATTTGATCTAGTCATATCTTGTACCTGGGCAACACTAATATACTTATCTTTTGTCTCTTGTTATCATTACATACAGACAATGCCATATATGCACATTACATACAGACATATATAGAGCGGCCTGAGTCCTGCATTAAACAAAACATGCATTTGAAGTAAAAGGTTAGTGACAGCAATGCAATGCCTGAAATAACATGCCTTTTCACTGAAGAATCCAGTTTGACCAGAGAAGGTTCTTTCCAGCATACGGTAAAATGTGCGTAAGTAAAATGCCAGCATCTAATTAAGTTAGTGTCTGTTTTCAAGACCACATGTCACTTTTAAGATCAAGAGGGTAGTATGCTAATTAGCTGGCTTATGTGTTGTTTCTTCTTTTCTCACTGGTGAGCTGTAGGCCTCTTTATTATCTCAGTTCAGTGGGTCACTTTCTAAACGGTTCTTCATTTCCTAAGAAAACCACAGTTTTGTCAGGAAGTGCTTTACGCCATGGGGTGTAAAAGAGGGTTTGACAGTTTTTCCTTGCTCAAGAAGGGTTGACTAAATTGAAAAGAATTTTGTTTTCAGAGGGCTCAAATAAACGGACAAAACCTGCATCCTGAGCAAAATATTATTTTTTTAACAATTATGGAAACAAAACAAATAAACACAAATTTATTCTCTTTTCAGGGACAGGTCACTGGGAGCACATTACACCAGTGCTTCGGAGTCTGTACTGGCTACCTATAGCTTTCCGGGCACAATTCAAGGTGCTGGTTTTGACTTTTAAAGTCCTAAAAGGCCTGGGCCACACATATATCTGAGACTGCCTTTCCTACCATGTCCCGCTGTGGCTCTTGTGGTTAGTCGGGAGCACCCTCCTGTGGATTCCATCTGCTACTCTTGGCCATATGACAGGGGCACGCAGTTCTCAGTTCTTAACCCTATGTTCCACCAGGAGGTTCATCTGAGTCCGAGCCTGAGTCTCTTTCAGAAGTGGTGTAAGACCTTTCTTTTTGCAAAGACATTTGGCAGGCGGGAATAGGGATTAGGTGGGAGGTGGTCAGGGTTGGAGTGGATAGGGTGTTGTTGTTTTTGCTGAATTGTATTTTGATATCTTTTAATTGTATTTCATGTTTTTTTGTGACCCGCCCTGAGCCTTCAGGGAAGGGCAGAGTAAAAATGTTAACAAATAAATAAATTAAATGTATAGGTTTAAAATCCGCCCTTTTCTGTCTGTCTCCTCTGCCAAAACTCTCATCCACGCCCTAGTCATCTCACGCCTCGACTACTGTAACCTTCTCCTTGCTGGCCTTCCCCGCTCTCAGCTTTCTTCCCTAATCTCTGTTCAAAACTCTACTGCCAGGATCATCCACCTAGCCGGTCGCTCTGACCATATGCAGCCTCTCCTCTCTCCACTGGCTCCCTCTTCCTGAGCGTATTCTCCTCGTCTTCACCTACAAAGCCCTTCACAACCTCGCTCCCCCCTACCTCTCTGCCCTCATCTCCCTCCGAACCCCTGCTCAAGTACTCCGCTCCTCCTCCATCCCCTCCCTCACCCTCCCACAGCTCCCCTGCTCCCCCAACTGCCTTCGTCCCTTCTCCCTCATTGCCCTGCATGCCTGGAACTGCCCCCCCTGCCCTCGTCCGACTTGCCCCCACCCTCCACGCCTTCAGGTCCCTCCTCAAAACCCACCTCTTTCACTCCACCCTTCCTAACTCCTGCTAATCATCTCCACCCAGGATTATCCCCTACCTGTTATCTGTAAGTAAAACTCCCAACTTACTGCAACCAAGCCAAGAACGTGTACCTGAGCTCCCACATCCTCATGAATGTCGCATCCTTTGTCTCTCCCTCTGTTCCCCCTTCCCTGTCTCCCCTCCCCGTCTTTAGTTTGTAAGCTTTCAGGCAGGGACTATCTTATTCCTTGTAAAGCGCCAGGTACATTGCTGGTGCTATATAAATGCTTATAATAATAATAATTAATAATAATTAATAATAAATTAATAATAACTTCCATTGGTGTTAATTCTGGGTGTAGAATTGGTGGGTTGGGAAAGGAGCTGCTGATTATACAAATTAAACAAAGGACAAGTTTGGTGCACCAGTTTATCAATAGATATCTGCTGATTTGGGCGGGGGGGCGGGGGGATGCAATTAGTATGGTTATCTGGCTGTTTATCTTTTTTTCTATAAGCTTGCCAGTAGGGATGCCAAAAGTACCTGTGTTTTATCCTTCAACCCAGCCTCAGTGTTTAGCAATCAGGTATTTAAAACTTGTACAACTTTACATATGTTCTTACTTGCCCACATGCTAATTTGCATGAGAATTGACATTTGCATCAGATCAGTGGTCCATCTACGGTGTCCTGTCTCTGATGACAGCCAGGACCAGATGCTTCAGAGGAAGCTACAGGGCAATTATGGAGGGATTCTTCTCTTGTCGTTCGCTCCCAGCATAGTGCTAGGGTTTAGGGACATCCTGATTTTAGGCTAATGAACACTGATGAAAATCAATTAACTGTTTTATTTTCTGGAGTTGGGACAGTTGGTAGCTCCAACAGGGCTCCTTAATGTTACTAAAGCATGTGACACCATCATGAAAGTGACACCACAGAAGAATTCAACAAATTGACTCACGAACTGAGGCCTGAGCCTACCATAGAAGAAATGGGGTATCCTGAAGGAGGGAAAGTTTCCTTAAAATAAGGCATCTGGCAAGCAACTCAAGCATGCCCTTGTTAAGATGGGTGAGGGATTGCTCCTTTTCTACTTGTACTGCATCTCCTGTCAATAAAGTATCACTGAATTAAAATATTTTCAGAATAAGGGGGCAGAAGGTGAGGAACCAGAGTCACTCACCCACAAAGTTTTCATTTCTTTTTAGCACCTGCTTGAGAGTAGGAGGGTAACTGCTGGTTGGGCTTTCAAGACACCCCTTGGGGTTGTTTTGCACAAGGTCTCAATTAACTGGAAACTGGTTTCATTTGTTACAATCCTAGACAGCCAGTCAGGCTGATACTCTTGCCTAAGAACAGGCTGAGGGAAGTGGGAGCCAGAATTTCAAACACATCATCCGCAGAAGGCATTGAGTAGAGCTAGTGTGTGTGGAGTGATGTGTGGGGTAAAAGGTGGTTGTGTGTAAGACAGGGGTGGGGAAGTTTAGCCCTGGGAGTCAAATGCGGTCCACTGCTAGTTTTTATGTGGCTCCTTTCTGGATCTGGCCCCTGGATCTATATCCCCCCTGAAAAACTGAGCTCAGGGTAAGGGAGCAGAGACTACTGGAATGCACATAAAGATAAGGGACAGATCCATGGCATAGATCCATGATCTGGAACCCATCCCCTTCCTGGGCAGACCCCTTAAGCACCCCCAGTGCCAACCTCTATCCTTCTCATGTGTTGTTTTGTATTTAGGCTATGGTTGTGTGTGTGTGAGCATAGGCCAGGGAGTGTAGGAGTACACTATGGGATGTGTGAAAGTGTGTGTGCGCGCTGAGGGGTTTGTGGAGATGTGTGAGTGCAGGACATGGGCTGTTTTCACACAAGACACTCTCCACCCACTACCTGCCATACATGTTGCAGGGCTGCAGTGTTGCCCTAATGGTGCCCTGTAACATGTATAGTGGGTGGGGAGTGTCTTTTGTGAGAACACCCATGCATGGGTATGTGGAAATGAGTGTAAGTGTGTACACTATGGGTGTGTCTGTGCGTGTGTGCAGAGGGGCTTGGGGTGTGTGTGTCGGGTACGGGAATAGGGGCACGGGTATGGAGTAGGGGGTTCCGGGAGGGGGTGTAAAGGGGGGGCTGCAGGACACCGGTGTGTGGTGAGGTGTATGCGGGAAGGGCGCTGGGAGTGGTGGGGCAGTCTCCAAGGAAGGGGCTCAGCCCGCCCTGCTGGCTGTGATGGGGCCGGGACAATGGGTGGGCGATCGACTGAGCTCTCTTTCCACGCCGGGCTGAGGGGAGGGAACTTTGGGACAGGGGCGCAGCCCCTGCTGCCGCGGGGAAAGAGGGTGTGGGGGGTGGAAGACTCTCTCTTCCCCTCTCCCTCCCTGACATCACAGCAAATTTCCCCGCCCGCCTGCCAGTTTCTGCCGCAGCGCAGGCTCCGCTCATTGCTTTGTGTTGTGTTCTGCGCCCTCCCGCACTAGAAATAACGAGCTCACGAAAGGCGGTCCTGAGAAGAAAGGGAGTCGTTTGTTTTCTTCATCTGCTCATTAGCCGCGGGCGCGCGCGCAAACACACTGTCAGTCGGGACGGACCGGTGTTGGACAGGGTCACATCACATGGAACAAGCCTCACAGTGCAGTATTCTATGTAGCTGCGCCTGCGTGAAGTTCCCGTACCCACACCAGGATGGCCGAGTGGTTAAGGCGTTGGACTTAAGATCCAATGGACGCATGTCCGCGTGGGTTCGAACCCCACTCCTGGTAGTTGGAATTTTTTTTTTACCCTGGTCTCACTAAATTAAAAGGGAGGAAATGTAACAAAGTGAAATCCAACCTTGTGACTTTCCCTGAGCTAACACCCGGCATAGAGTGAGACATGTAAGCTGCTTGCTTACACTCTACGGTAGGGAGCGCAACCTCTACCAGTCGGGAATGCCACCTTCCGTGAAGAAAAGAAGAAGAAAAAAGACGACTTCCCAGGCATGTGCGGGTCATGGGCAAAGCTCCTGGACAAAGCTCCAGGTATGTGATATGCACTAATGTGCTGGGACACATGTAAGAAGAAAGACATGCAGATACAGAAAAATCCACATACGGAGACTAGATTGACAGTGTAAGGAATAACATGTATAAAAAAATACACACGTGCAGAGGTTGACACACTGCAACTATTCAGACACGCTTCTCTGACGCACATAGATTCTGACCTGCAGAGACCGATAAACTGCCGTGCATGTGCTTATATGGAATTTATTCCACTTATCTGCTTTACCTACATTGATTTAGGAACATATAGTTAGCTAGATTAGTGCCCACTTTGTGTTCAAATCAACACAAAGCCAGAGAGATTAATGTGTGTGAGAGATGTTTATATTATATTATAGGTAAATAAATAGTTTATGGAAAGTCTATAGGATCAGACATCCACAGTGCAGAAAATTTGAAAGGGCTTTTTTTAAAAAACCCAAACATTTAAATCTGTGGTTTTAACATAAATTATATCTTTTTTTTATTAAAGTTTTGTTTCTGTGGATTACTTTCTTTCAAATAAAAGAACTGAAAGTTCATGAAATAAGTTTTATTTTAACATTTTAATTTTAAACTGTTAGCGTTTTAATTTTAACTAAATATATTTTTAGATGTTTACGTTAATTTTTTTTTTAAACCAAACATTACATTTTAATTATATTAATATTTAATGTTAATTATATAGCTTGTATATCTAGTTTAACTATATAAAACAGTTTAAAACTTTGATTTTAAGGTATACAGTTTAATTTCAGCTATGTTGCATACCGTACGTTATTCTGAACATTATGTATCCAATTCTAAATATGACAGAATGAGTGCATGTATTTAAGAAGATCACCAACAATCTTCTTGTGGCTAAACAAAACCACCATTACTCTATTCTTGTCCTCTTGCTGCCTTCGACACTGTTGACCACTCGCTCCTGCTTGATTTGCTTCACTCCTTCGGATTCCAGGACTCTGTCCTCGACTGGTTCTCCTCCTACCTTTCTGACCGCTCCTTCAACGTATCTCTTCCTAGCTCCTACCCCTCCTCCTCCCTACCCCTCTTGGTTGGGATTCCCCAAGGCTCTGTCCTTGGCCCTCTCCTCTTCTCTATCTACACCCATTCCCTAGGCAAACTCATTGCCTCCCACGGTTTCCAATACCATCTATACGCTGACGACACTAAACTCTATCTCTCCACTCCTTCCCTCTTCCCCTCTGTTCAAGCTCGTCTCACCAACTGTCTCTCTGATATCTCCACCTGGATGTCTCAACGCCAACTCAAACTGAACATGGCAAAAACTGAACTCCTTATCTTCCATCCCAATCCTTCCTCTCCCTCTTCCCTGTCAATGGCAATTGACAGGGTCTCCATCCTCCCTGTCTCTCAAGCCTGTAGCTTGGGCTTCATCTTCAACTCGCACCTTACCTTCAAACGCTACGCTGACTCTGTGGCCAAATCCTGCTGCTTCTCCCTCCACAACGTTACTAAGATCCGTCCTTTTCTGTCTGTCTTCTCTGCCAAAACTCTCATCCATGCCCTAGTCATCTCACGCCTCAACTATTGTAACCTCCTCCTCAATGGCCTTCCCTGCTCTCACCTTTCTTCCCTCCTCTCTGTTCAAAACTCTGCTGTCAGGATCATCCACCTAGCCCGTCGCTTTGACCATGTGCAGCCGCTGCTCTCCTCTCCCTACTGGCTCCCCCTTCCTGAGCGTATTCTGCACAAGCTCCCCGTCTTCACCTACAAAGCTCTTCACAACCTCACTCCCCCCTACCTCTCTGCCCAGATCTCCCTCCGAACCCCTGTTCCAGCACTTTGTTCCTCTTCCATCCCCTCCCTCACCCTCCCACGGCTCCCCTGCTCCCCCAACCGCCTTCGTCCCTTCTCCCTCGCTGTCCCGCACGCCTGGAACTCCCTCCCTGCCCACATCCACCTTGCCCCCATCCTCCATGCCTTCAAGTCCCTCCTCAAAACCCACCTCTTTCGCTCCGTCCTTCCTAACTCCTGCTAATCATCCCCACCCAGGATTATCCCCACCTGTTATCTGCAAACTCCCAATTTACTGTAACCAAGCCAAGAACATGTACCTGAGTTCTCGCATCCTCATGAGTGTTGCATCCCTTGTCTCTCCCTCTGTTCCCCCTTCCCTGTCTCCCCTCCCCCTGTCTTTAGATTGCAAGCTCTTGGGCAGGGACTGTGTCTATCTTATTCTTTGTAAAGCGCCAGGTACATTGCTTGTGCTATATAAATGCTTATAATAATAATAATAATTAATAATTACAGTAGTCAAGCCTCATGGTTACAAAGGCATAAATGATGCTTGCCGGCCCAAATCTGTAAGAAAGGGTCACAGCCTTCACACCACATGGAAGTGGTGAAAGACATTCCTAGCCACTGCCAGAAACGGAGAATCCAGGCATAGCAATAATGAAGCCAAGAGCACCTAAACATTATAGTATTGCACCAACTTAAATTACATTTCAGGACAGCGAAACCCAGAGATGCCCTGCAAAAAATGGTCAGGGAGAACCTTTAATATGGATGTTAGCCATAGCATCCTGTTTAAATTACAGCTGAGCTAGTTACAGTTGTCTATAGCTAGTAATTTCCTATATTTTTAACTGGAGCAGCGATTTTAAGCTTCGTGTCCAAACCAGGGAGTGGTCAACCTAAACAATGTTAGAGCAACTGATTTTTTGTAGTTTCAGGTCATTCATTTCATTTCATTCAGTTTCTTTATTTCATTCATTTCTGTTTGTTTTTGCCAGGAACAATGAAAAATGAGTGGGGTAAATATTGGAAATGTCCAAAATGAATGAAATCAATAAACGAACAAAAACAAACTGAGCCAAATGACACAAAGACAAAAACAAGTAATCGATCGAGTAGTGTTTGCCAGGCGAGACGTTCACTCTGGATTATTTGGATTTAAGTTATGGGTTTGCTCACTTCGATAGGTACTTTTTTCAGGTCTAGTTGACACGTAACTCTAGGGTTAACAGAAAACTCAATGCAGTGTAAAACACAAAATTATTTATTTCATACAATCATTTTGTTTTATTCTCTAAGGCACTTTTATTCTCCAAGGCACTCAAACCACAGTGATGAGCACAACATAAATACATATATTAGCTAGGGTATATCGAATTTGAATAAGAAATATTATATGAAGTATAAGTAAATATGGCCTGTTGCAAACTCTTAGGAAGTGTGAGCATCTGCATTTTTTGTCATCAAGTTGTCTGGAAGGGCAATTGGAAATGCAGTATATCTGCAGTTTTCTAGAACTCTTCATTAACTAAGACAGGATTACATTTTTTACACTGAACAACTTTCAAATCATATTAGTCAGTAAGGGAAAAGCTGTCAAAAATGAATACTTAATTCAAATCTAAATTTTATGTGAAGAATTTTAAATGCAACTGCATCTGAAAAGCCCACATTTGCGTATGCCACAAGGATATTGTGTGCACATGCTTTTTCCCATCCACAACTATCCTGTTTGTGCATGCGACAAATCCACATACATGGTGTGCAATTTAGGGCCCTAGTCCTAAACACACTCATGAATAAGTTCCATTGATTCCAGTTAATCACAAAACTTATGACTTCATAGACTCCATTGACTCTGAAGTAGTTTCGGAAATGCAGCCCAGGTCTCAAGTTATGGAAAAGTTGCATCTAACTAGTGTTGACATACAGACTTACAGCAGTCATTCTGAATTGTAACCACAGTACAAAACACAAGTGTACAAGCACAAATGATCTTTATCTCTAAAAATCACAACAAAAGTGCACATCCAGTCATATTATTTAATACTTCTATTATATAAGTGCCAAAGTCCGTGATTATAAGTCGAACTTCACTGCAGTACATACATTAGGTGTTTTCAGACAAGCCAGCGCTTCCCCACTTATTGCCCGCCCATCGTGCATGTTGCAGGGCACCAATATGGCCCTGCAACATGCACAACATGGGTAGCAGGTGTGGGGTGCTTGTCTCCCCAGCCAAGCACACCCACTGGATTTTGCACACCCAGTGACAAAAGCAGAGGCAGCATGGAACAGGCCCTGAAGAGCTACCTCACTTTTTACTCACTCGCTTTCATTAAATTGTGACAATACTCTAGGGACAATCTTTTCTATCATCCTCTCTTCAGAAATTGCTCTGTTCTTTCCAAATCAATACATCACTAATTTCTAGTCAATAAACAGCCTCTCTCTAATATGCCAGGTGCCTCGCTGAAGAGACAATTCAAGTCCACAGGGAACATGATGGAAATCTGACATAGCGAAAGGAAGAAAGGGGAGGAAAATAAGGAGAAAGGTAACATCAGTAAATGGCTGATTGAAACAATGGATGACTCTGACGTACTCAATTTTTTGGTGGGAAAATACCTTTTTGGCACAAAGTTGAGAGTAATACTGCATACATTCTGATTGGTTGGCCAGCTGATTACTGTGATCTTCTCTGAGGTCAGTGTAATAGGGTGGCTCCTCTGGGCCTATTACTGGGCTGCCTAGCGGCTAGATAACCAGGCATCAAACTTGGAGCATGCCCAGTTGAGGCTCAAAAGCCCTCTGGAGTCTTAAGTCCTGGGGCATGCTCAATAGAGCTCCAGAAAGCCTTCTAAGCGCTAAGTCCACAGACATGCTCAGTAAGGCCAGTTGGAACTGAGCATGCTCAGGGCCTATAAAGGGCCTGAGCTCAGTCTGCTAGTGGTGGCTGTAGGAGAAGGGACTTATTGTATCAGCTCCTGCCTCTTCATTGCTGTAGTATCTCCAGTGAGACTCCCTGGACCCTTGTCTGTAGAACCTGTTTGGTGGAACAGGAGATGGAACAGATCAGATGGGATCTGCCTATTTCAGATCAGCAGAACTATCAAAGAACTCTGAGGGTCTCAGACCTTGAGAGGCTAGACCCCACAACTAAGGAAAGAGTCTGTTTGACCCGGACAGAATATATTTTCCTGACAGAAAAATCTGAAGGATAGATTTGCTGATGTGACTTGTCTTTTTTACGGTGATACCAAAAGCCACTAGTCAGTGTGTTTTTTTTACTAGAAGAGATTAGAGTACATCACAGTCATCCTGTTACTTTCTTCTTAAGAAAAGAATCATACACTTTCACCTGATTTCTTGTAGGAAGTTTTAATAGGGCAAGAGTGAGATTTTAGAAGGGATCTGAACGAGCCAATCAGGCTTGGTGAGGGCATCTCCAACATGGAGCCAGTAAGGTCACTTTCACATGTTACCAGGGAGGCAGGGCAACTTTTGCAAATGTAATTGCAGCTCTGTTCTCACAGGAATTAGCATGCATGGGAATGCATTATTCCACGAGAAGACACGTGCATTATCAAGTCCCCCAATGTAGCTTTTACAATGACAGTTGTTTTTGCAGAATAAAAGGTGGGGACAGCTACAGTTTTTATCACCCCCTTCAACTTGCCACCCTAAGCGCCCACCTGTGCTGGCTCGATGGTAGTGCTGACCCCGCTTAGGACTTCCCAAAGCTGTGGGGAGGAGGTTCTCAAGGGCTTGTCCTGGTGCCAGCCGGCCAGAGGGCTTGCATTGAAACCCAGCCAAGGGAAGGACTGAGCCTCAGAAAAGGGTTTTTCTTCTAGTGATGGTGCACTACTGCACTGCTTACGTAAGAATAAAAACACTGGATGAAGAAAACTGGATATGGACTGCAGTTTGTGAGCTTACACACAAATAATTTAACACTGCTCTGAAACAGCTCCATTACAAAGAGGATCATAATCCGTTTGCTTATGCCTCATGTGATATTATTATTGACTAAAGTGGTGAGAGTTGAGATGCGTTAATTTATTTATTTTTTATTTATTTAGACATTTGTAACCCGCCCATCCTGCCACAGGCAGCTCTGGGCGGCACACAACATAAAACATTAACATTAAAAGAACTTTAAAAATAGACAACAGGGAGGTATAAAAAATCCCCCCCCCCAACCTTTTCCGTAAACCCCNAAACAACAACAAAGGGAGGAGTAAAAATCCCTAACTGCCACCACCCTAACCCATTCCCCCCACCCTACCCATCCTCCTCCCCCCACCCCGAAAGCCAGGCAAAACAGCCACATTTTACAACAGCGTCGAAATGAGGAGAGATCCAGGGCCAAACAGGCCTCCATTGGCAGGGAGTTCCACAGCCGTGGGGCAGCCCCCCGGCAGACTCGGGGGACCTCCAGGAGAGCACCTCCTGATGACCGCAGGGGCTGATCCAGAACCCGGGGGGTGAGGTGGTCCCGTTAAGGCTCTTACAAATTCACTCGTGCTCCAAAAAGCATAGAAATTGTAAGTATTGCAGTAAAGATGTTGTACAATCTTGCATATTGTGCTTGCTTACACCTCAGGCTCTGTCTTTCAGCCTGAATCCTCTTCTTCTGCAGGTTGGGGGCAGCACTGAAGCTGGGGACAGCAAGCTCCTCCTCGCACCAATATTATGGACTTGATCTCTGTCTCTACTGTAGTGCACACATACAGTTCCTCTCCACCTCTGCTTGCTCCCAAGGCTTGTCCCTGAATACACATTACTCATCTCTCAGCCTTCCCCCCTCCCCACCCCCACATGCTACCTGTCCAACACATGGGTGCCCCCCTCCCCATAAACATACTGCTCCTCACCCCAGGCTGACTCTGAGGCTTGTCCCCCCCTCCCCACCCCCAGTGTCACCTACCAGTGCAGAGGATGTGCTTAGGGCAACTGGTTGTGAATTATATCCTTGCCTGTCCTGGAGACGTTGGGGCTGGTTTTGGCTGGGGTTGTCAATGCCTCCCTTTGGGAGGATAGGTTGTCGGACACCCTTAAAACTGCGGTGGTCTAGCCCCTGCTTAAGAAACCATTTTTGGATGCTGACTCCCTGGCCAGCTATTGCCCTGTCTCTAACCTCCCCTTTTTAGGGAATGTTATTGAACGGGTGGTTGCCGGCAACTTCAGGCTCCTCTCAATACTTTCCAGTTCCTAGACCCATTTCAGTCAATTTTTCATCCAGGGTATTGCATGGAGACTTGTGGCCTTGGTCTATGATCTACACCTGGAGATTGACAGAGGGAATTGTGACCTGTTGATCATGTTAGTTCTTTCAGCAGCTTTTGATATAGTTGATCATAAGGTGTTTTTGACATGTCTGCAGGAACTAGCAGGGTTGTGTGGGACTGCTCGAGTGGTTCTGTTCGTTCCTTTTGGGGAGGTCCCAGCGGGTGGTGATGAGAAGTTGCTCTTCATCCCCTTGGGACTTCCCTTGTGGTATCCTGCAGGGTTCCATTCTGTCTTCCCTCTTGTTCAATGTGTATCTGAAGCCTCTGGGCGTGATCATCTGGAGGTTTGGAGTGAGGTGCTATCAGTATGCTTATGACACACAGCTCTACCTCTCTTTTTCATCTGACCCAGGTCCTGCAGTCAGGTATTTTCCCAGTGCCTAGTTGCTGTTGGGGACTGGATGAGGACGAGTAAATTGAAAGCTGAATCCAGATAAGACTGAAGTGATGATGTCTGGCCAATCTTGTCACTTGGAAGGGATTGGGACCCCTGCTGTTGAGGGAGTCTGGTCCCTCTAGTTACTCAGGTTCACAACGTTGGAGTGCTTTTGAACTCCCTGCTGTGCCTAGAATGTCATGTTGCAGCAGTGGCCAGGACCGCTTTTCACCAACTCCATCTGTGAGAAGGCTTTTGTCCTTCTGATTCTCAGTCTTCTGATCTGGCCACTGTCATCCCTACTTTCATTACCTCAAGGCTAGACTACTGTTGCTGATATGTACACTTCCCCCTGCCCTTGTCTGCCCCCCAGCCTCGTCCATGCATACACATCACCCATTTTTCAGTCTTGTCCTCCATAAATGCTCTCCCAGTACCCAGCTGCCCCCTCAGGATACAGACACTTCCCCCACTGCCCAACTGCCCCCAGTTTTGTCTCCCTGTACACATACATAGCTGGCGCTATACAAATGATTATAATAATAATAATAATAATAATCCCGCTTCCATCAACCGTGTTCCCACATATAGGGTGTTTTTAGACACACATTTTTCCTGGATGTTTCTTGTAACATCCAGAACTTTCTGTGTGTCTAAATCACTCATCCAGATCTTTGAACTTCTGCGTGAAACTTCTCCCAGAACTTTTGTGTGTAAAAGGTTCTCCTGGTAAACTGTGCTTTGCTCCAGGCAGCTGTGGTTACTTGGTTTCCATGGCAGCCTGTCACGTTTACAGCTGCGGCTACTTTAGGCTGCCTCAGGGCAGTGTTTGTGTGAAGAATGCATCCAGGAACTGCGTCAGGGCAATGTGTGTGTGAAAAATTAATCCGGAACTTAAACCCAGAAGATTGAAAAATCCGGAACTTTAACATGTGTCTAAAAATGCCCACACAGTTCCCCAGTAGCTGTCCCGCTGTCCTATTCTCCCCAACTCAAATGAAAGCATATAGGGAAAGCAGGAGGTCAGGGGGCAGCAAGCTGTCCCCTAACCCCCTGCTGTTGTCCCCAGCTTCAGTGTTGCCCTCAAGCTGCAGAGGATTGGGGCTAAAAGACCAAGACAAAACGTGGGTACATGGAGCCTATGTTGTAAGCAAGCACAATATGCGAGACTGTACAGCGTCTTTACTGCTTACATGGTGCTCACGTTGATGGGAACCTTAACTTACAATTTCCATACTTTTTGGAGCATGGTTAAATTTGTAAAAACCTTAACTCCTCAGTTAAACCAAAAGGTTTTCTGATGCTATAATGTCCATGGTTTTTGAAAGGGGAATATACTAAATTCTTCCTCCTACAACAACAACAGTACCAAAATGGGGGGGGAAAAGACCGATTGGGTGGGACTTTCCAGACTTTCTGGGACTTTTAACATGTGAACTTCTCTCTGGAGCAGGTAAGCCGCTGCAGCCTGTCCCATGTACCACGCAGCTCTGGCCCCTTTGCTTTGGGACCCACCAGCACAGTGAGTGACAAGCCTTTTCCCAGCAGCATCAATTCCACTGTAAACGGACCTAGTTCAGCTCCCACCCATGATACTCCAGTGCAGCCTGAAGCTCCCAGAGAACCCAGGAGCCCTGGTTCCTGGACACCCCCTTCCTTCCCATAGAACCTCAGTCCTGGCTCCAAGCTCCTCATAGATAATACAGCCTGTGTACACACATGGTGTAATTGATTGGATGCTCAGTCTCAAACAGCATCCAGTAGAGCTAGGCTAAAAGCTGCAAGCATGCTGCTAGCTAGCTGCTGTAGCCCTAATTGAGTACAGCTGGGCTTTTAACTCTGCAGCTAGCTAGTTAAACCTCCAACCACACACACAGGTGTAGAGGGCTGAAGAGAGGTATGTACTTGCTCCAGCCAGTTCCAGGAAGGGGAGGTGCATATATACAAGCAGCTTGCCAGTTAAATGGGAGAACTGGAGGCGAAAGGCTGGTGTTAGGGCTACTGAGCAAAGCCAGCCAGAAGGCCTGCTGAATGCTTACTGATAAGCCTCCACACCCCCTGGACTAGCAACTCTCCACATCTTTGATCTCTGCAGATGATGTGGGAGTTGAAGGTAGGACATTTCCTTGGCTGTATTGTATGTAAGAGTTCAGGACGATGTTTGTTTGAAACTGTCACAAGTGAGTGTCCAAGACTGTATAAAGTACTAAATCCAGGAGGTACCCAGAACCTTGGGAACTGGTCTAAAGACTTTAAGTTGCCCATCGGCCTATATAGGAACAATTGTATTTACTCCAGTGGGGAAGGACTTTGTGTTTATTCTTTGTTACAGGGACCCACATTTTGAGAGATGCCCCAATACCTGGTGATACAGGTGGACTGTGAGGGGTGCTGGGAGGTCTGAATAAATTAACCCCTTTTTGTATTGTTTATAGCTGACAGCCCCATCAAGGGCTATTATTGATAGTGCCACTAGGCACCAGTGCTGATACTCTTATCAGGGGTGGTCACTGTATACCCTGAAAGGGTTAGAGGAGTGATGTTGTTGTGAATGAGGCTGAGCTAGTTCACCAAGTGGCTCCTCCTCTGTTGGAGAGCGGATCTGTTCACACATGAATTATTCATACAGCAAACATATGTACATCTTCTGCATCCCACTACCCTCTCTGAGAAAAGGTATATGTAGTATATATGTGTAGCATCTATACATAACTACTTTACCTATATTCTATGCATTATACCCATTCTCTTCTCTGACAGCACAGAAGTATATAAAATCCACATCCATTCTGATGTTTTAAAATCTCACTCTCCCCATTGGGTAACATTGGAACTTCAAAACATAACTTGAACTGTGCAATGTATTTTCAAACTCTAAACTCCGGAACGGACTAGAATGCACAGTTTAATTTTCTGACACCTCTCTACATGGCCACATGAATAACTTAAAACAAACTTTCCTATGTCAACAGAACATTTTGCAGAAGGGAGAAATAAAGTTCTTTCTACAAAATTCAAAGTACTATAGTCAGCTGTTTTGTCTGTCTGAAATTTGGACAGCTTCTACCCCTCACCCAAGCAATCATCCCTACAGCATTTCAAACTGATAGAATAAGTCATCTCAATTTTTTCATGAGTATAATATATTTTAACAAGCTTGAGGGCAGAAGGATAGGGGCAATGGAGGAAAGGAATACAGGGGAGACAATATTAGGAGGAGAAGTACAACACACAGGCTTGAGGAAGAAAGGGTTGAGGTAATGGAAGAAAAGAATGCAAGGGAGACAACACTAAAGGCAGCCACAGAGAAAGATGTAACCTGGAGAGAAATGCAGACGAGACCATCCACAAAGAGGGAACAACAACAGATGCTTTACGAACTTCTTGTAGTTCCCAGCATGCCTTGTATAAGGCTGGGAACCAATCAGGAAACTGGTGGGTGTGGCCACCAACTGTGCAAGAGAGAGAGAGAAGAAGCAGAACACCCAGGGGAAGCACCCATCCTGTCAGGTAGTGGTGCAGGGGGAAAGGCAGCCACCACCTAGACCACTTGCCCATGTTCAGTAAGGAACAGGGACTAATGTGAGTTTAACTCATGTTAGTGTGATCACATGAAACCCCTGATCATGGGGTTTTAGTGTTGTTTTTCCATTCTCTCGTTAAATTCAATAATGCAAGACGGGGCTCAAAATCTAGCCCTGTATCATGTTGTTTAATTTAAAGGGAGAATGAAAAAATAACGCTAAAACCCACGTGCCCATGATTAGGGGTTTCACGTGACTGAGCTAATCACATTAGTCTCCACCTCTTACTGAATGTGGGCAAACACCCCTAGAGGTCCAGGGCCAAGCCCTGACAGACTGTTGGGGGCTAGAAGTGGTAGGCAGAGAATGGATCACTTCATATATGACTTGGTTTTTATACACTGTCTCTGAAGCATTTGGTGCCTACTACCATCAGACAGAAAACTGGGCTGGGTGGACCTACATCTGATTTCAATATGGCATTTCTTATGTGATTTAATTTGTTTGTTTGTTTATATAGTGCAAGCAATGTGCCTGGGGCTGAACAGTTGCAATTAGACACAGGTCCCTGCCCCAACAGACTTACAATCTAGAATGGACAAGGGGAAGGACACAGAAGGGGAGCATTTCAGTCATGATGCTGAGAAGTTGCAGGTGCACACCTGCGGTAAAGGGGTATCCTGAAGAATAAGATGGCATAAGCAGAAACATAAACGGGGTGTGGGGGGGGGAGTTTTTAGGAAAGATTTGAAAGTCAGGAGGGATTTCATGTTCTTAAAATAATACTGTGAACACATTCCAGTATATTCTGTTCATTTTTAACATCACCTGTTTTATTTCAGTGTTTTTTTTGTGCAGAGAAATAATTTATTTCTCTACACAATGCTTTATTTGCCACACCAGGTCAGGTTAAGCAGTTCTCTCATTGATGGTACTTTAAATCTGGCAGTGGCAAATATATCTGCTGCTACATGGAGGGGTGGTGGTGGTGGAATGGCCTATTACATGCCTCACCAGTTGTGTAATGTGGTACATGGCAGAGAAGAGAAACCCTTCCTGATCCTCGGGGGATATCCACTTTAAACCGGATGCGTGAGTATGAATGGCCATCATTTTGAGTGGCATAGCTATAAATGTTCTTATTAGTCACAAAATGTTCTAAGTCTTCCTATAGCATTTGACTGTATGATCTCCTGGAGCTAGGAACATTATAGGCTGCTTCATGATGTCTGGAGAAGTATTTTCTTTTATTGCTTTTAAATCTACTCGTTAACTTCATAGTATGTTCTTCTATTATGGAATAATATAAAAATAATACAGGATGGGCTGATAGAGTTTTTACTACACTCTTCACAATGTTGAATACATCTATCACATCTTCTCCAACTTCTCTGTCTTTTGCAAAATAACCCTTGTGGGGGTTTTAATCCTTCATTCCCATCCTATGTGAATCCAGTTGTGACTCTTAGCAGCATCGCTGCTCTTAGCATTTCCAAAGGATGCAACTGCTATTTGATACATTGTTGTGACAATACATTCTGCTTTATTTTTGATCCTTTTTAAAATGCACTTTCACATCTTATTTTCAATTTCACTGCTGCTGCACACCGGTTGGACATCTTCCATAAGCTGTCTGTGCTGAATCTTTTTTCCCCCTAGAAGGATCCTGCTCATTCAGAGGCTATTCATGTACATCAGGTTACATGATTTCTGTCAATTTGTATTGCATTGCATTTATCCAAATTAACTTTTAATAGCTGTAGTGCTACGAAGTTCAACACTGTGTTTATTTCCATCTGGAATGTCTTACAATTATCGATGATGATTAATAGTCACAACCATCAGGGTCATCATCAGATTATACCAATCCTTTGTTCACTAACTTTTCCAAATTGTGACATATCACTGGCCTCAACACAAGGCCCTTGGAGTCCTTTACTTGTTAATGCCACTATTCTTTGAACGGAGGCAGCAGCACTGCCAGACATATATAAGCTGATGGGGTTTGTTTTTTCAACACACAGTTGTTAAACTCTCTTATCTGACTACTTTTGCCCCATAGCTGCAGTGTAGCTCTCTTGGCATTTTCTAGGGGGGGGTGGGGGTGTTCGCTTCATCTTCAGAGACTTGCTATGACAGTGTCCCTTTCACTGGCTTAAGAAGGTGTATGCAGCTCCCTCCAGAGTCTTTCATCCCCACTCTATTACATTGGATCATTGCTGCTTGCTCTTTGGGGTAATTCTGCTGTTTTGCAAACACTGCCGTTATGTGTTAATAACTCTTATCACATGGTGGTGTTAGTGGTAAGAAGTGCTCCAGTGAGGTTTGTTTTCTTAACACATTTGACAGTTGCACTGTGTATGTTTCTTAGTTTCATGGTTACGTATTTTTTTTTTTTCCTGGGCAACAAGAAGAATTTGCTACAGGAAGGGTGGGGGAGCACCTGACCCACAAGAGCTCCAACTGCTGACATTTTCTATCCTGCCCTCCTCAAGATTGGGCAGGGATGATTCCCATTCTCCTGGCTCTGACATCCACCAACTCCTGTCAGAATCTGCTCTATTGGGTGGAGCAGCAGTGGCAGCAAAGTGAAGGAAAATGACCCCCAGAGTCAGAGTCCCCTTTGTACCCATCCCCTCCCTTCACTTTATCGCTCTTCTGCCACTCTTCCCCTCCATTCCTCTGCTGCCAGGTACTTCTTTGTGCCCAACTGCGGGGTGGGAGAAGAGAAAACAGGGTGTTTTTAGATGACGTGCTTTAATCTTGCCCAGAGTGAGGCCTTCACAGAATTCGGCCTGGGCACCAAACAAGAGTGATGGTGGCCCAGGCCAGAGAAAGGGCGGGGTGACACAAACGTGCGCCCACACAGCCTCACCCCCACACTGCTCAGAACAGCCCAACACCTCCCTGATGGGTGACCACAGCGGCCTACGAGGCCGCCATGGTTGCACGGAAGCGCCATGGGCCTGGACCAGGGTAAGTGTAAGCAGGCCATCAAATGTGACAGCCCGCTTTACCTCGGTCCATTGCACGGGCTTTGGCAGCGCTTAGCCTGGGCTGTTCCTCGGGTATGGTCCCAAGGAACAGACAAGGCTAAGTGCTGCCATGGCATGTACAGACCTGGGCTCTGGCCTTGGCCAACATATGGTGGCTGAATTCAGCTGTGATGATAGCATGGATTTCCATGGAAGTGTGGAAATTGGTGCTATTGTCATGTCTGAAAACATCCAGGGAGAGCAGTGGGACAGCCCTGAGGAACAGGCTGGTCATGTGGAGCACTTAAAGTGATGGATCAATCTAAGAGAGTCATCGTGTGTGTGTATATGTGTGTGTCTGTCTATAGATAGATAGATAGATAGATACACACATACTAGAGAGAGAGGGATGAATGGGAAGTTTACTGGGAAACGAGACTGGAGGCAGCTAGGGGTAGGGAGCTGTGTGTGTGTGTGTGTGTGTGTGTGTAGGCAATAAGCAGCTGCATGCTGGGAAGGTGTATATGGGGAGGGGACAAGGCTCAGAGTCAGCCAGGGGTGGGGAGCAGTGTTTTTATGGGGAGGGGGCACCCAGGTGCTGGGGGGGGGGGTTACGAAAGAGTGGGGAGAAGGATGAGAGACAGGTGATGTGTATTCTGGGACAAGCCTTGAGAGAGCAGTCAGGCATGGAGGGGAACTGTATTTATGGGCTAGAGTGGAGATGGGGATCAAGTCCATCATAATGGGGTGTGGAGGACCTTGCTGTCCCCAGCTTCCATGTTGCCCCCAACAGATAAGGAAGGGTGTGGCAGAGCCTGTCTAGAGACTGAAAAACTGAGCAAGAGGCAGCAAAAGCTTGGAGTATGGAGGCTTGCAAGAAGACAGGAACTGAAAGGGTATTCTGCCCAAAGCCAGAGTGTAACATGACCAAAGAGACTGGGTAAGTCATTGTGGAGGCTACACTAAGAACAAGAGCTATGATTAAGCTCTAACCAAAGTCTGTGGAGCTCAGAGTTGTTCTCTGTGCTAAGGGGCTTGCTGGAGTCCAGAGGAGATGCCTGCCCAGAATTGTGAGTACCAGCCAGAGGACTGTGGCCTGGCTGAGAGTAGAGATGTGGCGAGCCAGAGAAGTTTTTGCCTGACTGTAGAACTTGTAAATAGAGACTGTGTGGAAGAGAGCTAATTTGGAAGGAGTTTGATTATTTGGGCCTAATAATGAAGGGACTGACCCAGTGGAACCGCTGCCCTGTTACACTGATATCTTATCTTTATCCTCCAATAGTAATCCCTATGCATATAACCCACACACCCCCCAATATAAAACAGTATATTTAAACTATCTATCTACTAACTAAAGATTACCTCTATAATTAAAGTAAATAAATCCTGGATCTGTTTTCTGAGGTAATTAGTGCAATAGTCCTCATCAATAACCGGTATTGTGATATCTTCTAGAGTAGAGCGGAAGCTACCCCCTCAGTGCCTCTGAGCTCTTACCACAGTTGTTAGCTATTAGTATCTTTTGGGGGACGGGGTAATCTCTTGATGTTGGATCAGGATGAGATTTTTTCAGCTCCTCCCATGCCTCTGAGGGAGATGTGAAGCATTTCTCTTTTCCTAACAAACGTATAGAAGAAAATTGCAGGGTATGTTACATAGTATGTGACATCTGCCCCATGAAGCACTTGTCTTATTTTATTAAAGGCTGCTCTTTTCTTGTTTGATTCTTGTGAGAAATAAGGAAATGGTGATGTATTATGTCCTTTTAAATGTAAGATTTTCTATTTTCCTAGCTGATGTCAGAAAATTAGTATTGTCATAGAATTCAGTACAAGATCAGGATAAAACCAAGGGGTTGAGCATGTATTGGTTAGGATTTGATCCTATGTGGGGCATGGGGTGTTTTATGTTTTTGTATTTTTGGTTTGTTTTATATTTGTATTTTAATATTGTAAGCCACCCTGCGCTGCCTTTAGTGGGAAGGGCAGGGTAATCAATTTAGATTAATAAATGTGGTAAGCTCATTCAGTCTTGGGTTGCGGTATGATGGATCTTGGTTCAGAATTTCTGGTAAGACACAATGTAGGAAACAAATCCTATTTGCTCCCTTACACCCCTCGGAAATCCCAATTAGTCTTAAACTGTTTCTAGGAGAACAATCTTCCAGTTCACCTAAACTGCTGATCTTTTTAATCAAAGAATAGCCTTTTCTTTTTTAATTTCCATAATGTCAATGATATCCTTATCTACACCATTTCCAACATTGTAATGGAAGTTATTTTTTATCTTGCTAATGTCTGTAGAAAGCCCATGTATATCCATTGTAATTATTTCTAGTTTCTCTGACAAAAACTGTCTCAGAGGTGACTGAGGCATCTCAATCTCATCTCAGACCTGTTTGGGGGTTCCAGATTTAATCCTCCTTCCTTGTGCTTGAATTTACTTCTGGAGCTTGCTGAAGCCATTTATGTATAGAGTCCACAGATGTCATCTGTAAAAATTAACTAAAAATGAAATAAGTAAAATCACTTTGCTGACAGAATGTAAAAGTAGTGTGGAGAGCTGAGGTGCTCAGTGTTCACGCAGCCATCTTATTCTGTGGTACCATGTGACCTGTAACCTCCCCGCCCCCACCTCTGCCTGCATTAGTGCTTCAACTCGGTCCTTGGAATTTACCAAGGACCAGGCTGTTTGCCTAGTATCAAACTTTGGAGCACCCACCCCGGGCAGAGGTTTGGATGAGTATGGAATGGTGGAGGGGGGGAGCAGAAGGCAGTGGGTGGAGGGAATAGTGTAGTTGGGGGTGGGGTGGGAAGAGGCTGGCCTGGGAAGGGGGGGGGCTACCAGGGGCTCAGGGATGTGGGTTGGGAGTCTAGTGGGGGGCAGGGGTACCTTCCAGAGGGGTCCTGCGACTGGCCTCTTCCTAGGCTGATTAAGAGAGAGGGGAAAAAATACTGGGCATACTCAGAAAAGGTTTAAATGGCCCCCTCTGAGCATTCTTGGACCTTTCCAAGATGGCACTGGCAGTGTTGCCCCCCCCGCCCCCCAATTCTGTGTATTCTCAGAAGGTCCAAAGACTGCCCTGAACACTCAGGACTGATCCTCGGACTCTCAGAAATACTTGCAGTTTTAATACTTGGAACAGCCTTAGCCTGCACTCATGGTTCTCTGCTGCTTTATCCCCCAAATTCTGCAATGTGCATGTTGGCTTGGCTTAAAAGTGGTTGAAAATTGTCTCTCCCATTCTGTGTCTGAACACTTACTCGGCTACCTCTAGGAAAGTTGTACAGGCAAAGTCAACTGGTGAGGTTGCCTCTGATCTTGCATTTCTCAGAGCAGAAGGCCATTCTATTCTAGTCATGAGACAAAACTTCTTTTACATTCTGGGCATTGTAACACACACTGATGTTCCCTGTTCAGCTGTTTCTTGTTCGTATAAAAGTTGTGTTTTCCGCATACACGTGTTTGTATTTTCTGCAACAGCATGTTTGTGAACCCATAGTAATGATAATGACCATATTTTGGCTCGGAGGCTGCAGCTGGTGCAGAATGCGGTGGCTCGTCTTCTTACGGGGACGGGTCGCCGGGAGCACATTACACCGGTGCTCCGAGCTCTGCACTGGCTGCCGATAGTGTGCCGGGCCAAGTTCAAGGTCCTAGTGATGATCTA
>QEPC01001533.1:3121967-3147838 GCA_003113815.1 Sphenodon punctatus
CGTCGGGAGGGGCCAGGAAGTACGAGCGTGCTGGACAGAGCAGCTGCTGCTGCTGTCTCTGGTAAGGCAATTCCTTTTCTAAAAGGGGGGGGGGAGGGAGAGTCAAGCAAGCCCCGGCAGCTGGGGAGGGCAGGCCCCGGCAGCTGGGGAGGGGAAGCCCTGAGGATTTTACCAGTGCGGGGGGAGGAGGAGGCAAGCCAAGCCCCCCCCGTGTGGTAAATCGCGCCGAGGCGCAGAATTGGGCCCTGACTCCCGTGGAATTTTTTTAAAAAATCCGCAGAAGAATCGGGGCCCTGCTAAAGACTGCTATTACTTCATGTTAATCGAATCTCGCTCTCACAGACTCTTCTCAATGTTTGCTTTCCTTCTGAAGCCTCCCTGTCCTCCCCCGCCACCTTTTTTCTCTGCACAGGATCTTCTCCTTCTTCAATGACAAAATTGATAAACTGTGCCTTCCTATTGCTTCTCAACCCTCTCCCTTCCCCATTTCTTTCCTTGCTATTTCTCCTCCTGCCTTTTCCCTTCTCCTTTCCCACCCCCAGCATCCCTTGATGAGGTCACCTTCCTCCTCTCTTCATTTGATCCCATCCCCTTTTGCCTCCTAACAGCCATTGCCCCCACCGTTGCACCTTCTCTACTGTACATTATCAATCTCTCCTGTCTACTAGGTGACTTCCATTGACTTTTAATCATGCCACTGTCTCCCTTATCCTTAAAAAGGCCACTCTTGACCCCTCTGACCCTTCCAGCTATCACCCCATTTCACTCCTACCCTTTGCTTCCAAGCTTCTGGAGTGGGCGGTCTGCATGCACTGTCTTGATTTTCTCTCTTCTAACTCCTCCCTTGACCCCCTTCAACCAAACTGCAGCTCTCCACTCAACTGAGACCACCCTCACCAAAATTGCTGACCTTCTTTTAGCTAAATCTAAGGACCTCTACTCTGTTCTTGTCCTCCTTGATCTATCTGCTGCCTTTTGACACTGTTGACCATGGCTGCCTCCTGGATTTGCTATGCTCCATTGGTTTCCAGGACTCTGTTCTCGACTGTTTCTCTTCATACCTCTTGAACAGAACCTGTATTTCTGGTACCTCCTTCATCACTTCCCCTCTCTGTGGGAGTTCGTCAAGGCTCTGTCCTGGGCCCTCTTCTCTTCTCCCTGTACGCTTTCTTTAGGTAAACTAATTGAATCCCATGGCTTCCAGTATCACCTGTATGTTGATGACTCGAATCTCTCCACTTCCACGCTCTCCTCCTCCATCCAGTCTTGTATCACTGACTGTCTCCGACATCTCTGCTTAGATGTCTCACGCCAACTCAAGCGTAATATGGGCAAGACTGAACTCTTCCTCCTCCAAAAACCCACCACACATTCCCCTCCTGCTTCCCTCTGTTTCCATTGAGGGTGTCACCATCCAGCCTGTCCCCCAGGTACATAGCCTGGGATTAATCTTTGACTCCTGTCTCTCCTTTACATCTCAGATTCAGGCTGTTGCCAAGTCCTGCTGCTTCACTCACTACAGACCAGTAAGCATGACGTCTGTGCTGGGCAAAATGGTGGAAACCATCATTTAAGGACAGAATTACAGGGCATGTTGACAAACATGGCTTAATGAGGAAGAGTCAACACGGATTTAGTAAAGGTAAGTCATGCCTCACTAACCTGTTGGAATTCTTTGAGGGTGTAAATAAGCATGTGGACAAGGGAGACCCAGTAGATATAGTGTACCTGGATTTCCAGAAAGCATTTGATAAGGTCCCTCATGAGAGACTCTTGAGAAAATTAAAAAGTCATGGGATAGGAGGTAGTGTCTTACTATGGATCAGAAACTGGTTAAAAGATAGAAAGCAAAGGGTAGGACTAAATGGTCAGTTTTCACAATGGAGAGATGTAAAAAGTGGTGTGCCTCAGGGATCTGTATTGGGACCGGTGCTGTTTAATGTATTCATTAATGATTTGGAAAAGGGTGTTAAGAGTGAGGTGATCAAATTTGCAGACGACACCAAGTTATTCAAGGTAGTTAAAACACGAGCAGACTGTGAGGAACTGCAACAGGATCTTACGACACTGGGTGCCTGGGCATCTAAATGGCAAATGAGATTTAATGTGGACAAGTGCAAAGTGATGCACGTAGGGAAAAATAATCCAAACTATGCGTACACAATGCTGGGTACTAAGCTAGGAGTTACCACTCAGGAAAAGGATCTGGGGGTGGTTGTGGACAATACAATGAAATCCACAGCGCAGTGCGCAGCAGCAGTCAAAAAAGCAAACAGAATGTTAGGAATTATTCGGAAGGGGATAGAGAATAAAACTGAGGATGTCATAATGCCTCTATACAAATCAATGGTGCGACCGCACCTCGAATATTGTGTGCAGTTCTGGTCGCCCCATCTCAAAAAAGACATAGCTGAACTAGAAAAGGTACAGAGAAGGGCAACAAAAATGATCAAGGGCATGGAAGGGCTCCCGTATGAGGAGAGGCTTGGTAGGTTGGGGCTCTTCAGTTTGGAGAAGAGACGACTGAGAGGAGATATGATAGAGGTCTATAAAATCATGAGTGGTGTGGAACTAATAAACAAGGAGCAGTTATTTACCCTCTCAGCTAGTACTAGAACTAGGGGACACTCCATGAAACTCATGGGTGGCAAGTTTAAAACAAATAAAAGAAAATATTTTTTCACTCAGCGTATAATTGGGTTGTGGAATCTACTGCCAGAGGCTGTGGTAAGGGCCAGTACTATAGCTGAGTTTAAAAGAGGTTTGGACAAGTTTCTGGAAGATAGCTTTTAATGGACCTATTAGCCAGATGGGATCAGGGAACATGACGGGAGCTGGGGAAAAACAGGGAATGGATCCCCTATTGTGGCCTGTTGGGTGCTTCTCCCAAGCCACTGTGATTGGCCACTGTCAGAGACAGGATGCTGGGCTAGGTGGACCATTGGTCTGACCCAGAATGCCACTTACTATTTTCTTATAATATTGCTAAAATCTAACCCTCCCTTATTGTTGCCACTGCAAAAACCCTAATCCATGCTCTAGTCCTCTCTTGCCTTGACTGCTGTAACTTCCCCCTTACTGGTCTCCCCTGCTGAGTTCGCTCCCCTCATCTCTGTTCAGTGCTCTGCTGCCAGAGTCATCCACCTTGCCCATCGCTTTGACCACATTCAGCCCCTCCTTTCCTCCCTACACTAGTGGCTTCCCCTACAGGAATACATTCAACACAAGCTCCTGGTCTTCACCTTCGAGGTTCTTCATGACCTTGCTCCCCCATATCTTTCTGCTATTGTATCCTGCAACATTCCTGCCTGGGCACTTCACTCCTCCTCTGCCCCCACCCTCGCCTACTTGTGCCTCCTATGCTCCTCTAAACACTTTTGTCCCTTCTCTTGCTGCCCCTGGAACTCCTTCCCTGGATACATTAATTCTGCTCCCTCTCTTCCAACTTTCAAGTCCCTCCTGAAAACCTACCTCTTCTGTCGGCCTTTCCCTGGCTCGTCATGAGTGATAAAAATTTCTTCCCTGTAACGAAGCACATGCACCTACAATCTCGTAAATGTGTCTGTCTCCCCTGATGTTCACCTCTCCCTCCCCCTCTCTTAGATTGTAAGCCCCCTGGGGTAAGGTCCTGTCTCCAACTACTGGTTGTACAGTGCCAGGTACATGGCTGGCGCTATAGCAGTATGCAGGGGATCTGGAAAGCAACAGAACCCTAGAAATCATTCCACTGAGCTTCCTGTTGCTGCTCTGCAATCATAAGTACTAGAAGGTGATCATTCAGGTGAGTGGAACTTGGGCATGGCATGAGCAACTTAGGAGAAACCCTCCAGTTATGGGTCAAGCCAGGTGTTAGGGTAATTCTGTGGAGCCAGTTGCTGCCTAGAAAACTCGCAGTTTCAAGATCTGTGGCTCCTGACAATGAGACAGGCAGACTTGCATTCTTCAGCCTGTTCTTGTTAAAGCTTTCTCCTATTTCTAATGCTTTTCCATTTTTTTCCTTTCGCATCTGTTGCTGTTTATAGTCGCTGCTTGAGCCAAAATGCAGTTCATATCTTCAAGCAGAGTCCTATCAATGGCTACAGTTCTTGGGGCTTTAAACTAAAGTTATTTACCAGATGGCAACACAATTTGCTGTTCTCCCTTGGGTATCCAACCTCCTAGCTTAGTAGCAAACGCCTATAATAAGAATACTGGTCATGCTTTAAGCACTCACAGAACTGTCCCACCCAGTTAAGCCTCCCTCTTATGATGACTTCTCTTCCACAATGAAAAATAGAGTTGTCTGTAATTCTGCCTTTGTTTCTTGCATTCTTTTGTCACTTATTTAATGTGTGTTAATATGACAGAAATACCATCCACTTAATGAGACAGCTGTTTAGTCTGCCATTGTGCAGAGGGGATTCTTTTCAAATAAGTGTTTTTTTGTGCAGAGGAGATTCTTTTAAAATTAGTTTTATTTAGCAAATACAAGTGTCTTTTTAAAAAGCTTACTACATGTCACTTGTTACACATGATTAGCATAATAAATATCCATAATATGCTCCTTCATCTTCCATTCTGTACCAGAACATATTGTAATACAACTCATCACAATTGGGGTACTTCCAAGTTATTAAAATACTTACATTGGTGTTTTAAATCCACTTAGTGTGTTACGGGTTAATGAAAGGAGAGAGAAGGGGGATGGAGAGTAGGGCCAAAGGTGAGATCCTGTGCAGGAGATAGAGGGACCTACCCAATCACCATCCACCACACTCCTATTCAGAATGCCATTAGGGACTCTGCAAAGGAAATATGCAGTTCATCTCTGCAAAGGAAATATGTTACATTTGATCTGCTATGACAGAATGTAATACATATCCTATCAGTAGAATAAGATCAAATAATGTATAAAGATGTGTATGTTATCCTAAGTAAAATACAAAACTGACTTGCGCTAAATGAATTGCTCTCTTAATGACCACTTAAGTCAGCTAATTCCCATTATTGCAATCTTTAGTTCTTTGAAGTTAATTCCAGTCTTGCAAGCAGAGCTACAATTCAACTCGGCATGATTGCCAAACTGCTTTAACAATGAATTAGTCTTGTCATAAACCTAGCTTGATGACATTCCAAAGAGTACTCCATGTACTGGAGTGTCCCATCAGGATGATGTGGTCACTTTTGTTTGATCACAATCTCCAAATTGCTTTCTTCACTCAGCAACAATGAGTATTTTCAGACGTTACGAGATCACAGTGAACCACGGTGAATACCCACCTGTGGTCAATGTACCTCGAATGTCTGTTTGGTGGCCGCCAGATGTTCGCCACGGTCGATACCCACATGGGGTCAATTTGAACCACGCTTCCTGGGCTAGCCGGGGGAATGTCCCGGGAAGCGTGGTCAAAGAGATCCCCAGCGGGGACCACAAAAAGTAACGTCTGGCCGGGCGCCACGGCCTGGGATCACCGGCAGGATCCCGGGCCGTAGCGAATCCGGCCCGCGGCGGCGGCCGCATTGGCCCCGCCGCCCGCCCGTCTCCCCGGAGGGTGGGCGGCGGGAGCGTGGAGGGGGCGGGGCCGTGCGGCCGTACGTTGCACCGCACGGCCCCGCCCCCTCCCAGATTCCCCGCCGGGATCCCCCCAGCACGTCTGTTGCGGCGTGACGGGGTGACCCCGGCGGGGAATGAATGGGTTGATTTCGGTACGGGGCCAACAGGCCCCGTAACGTCTGAAATCACCCAATGGCCAGTATTGTTCTTTGTTTTATCACGATCCTGGTTTTGCCTCCTTAATGGGACTGTGTAAGCTAGGGTGGAGGTGGCAGAGAATAAAATGTGGTGCTCTAATAACTTGGTATGCTAGGCAAATCAAAGAGCCCCAAACTGAAGAGCCCCAACCTACCAAGCCTCTCCTCATACAGGAGCCCTTGATAATTTTTGATGCCCTTCTCTGTACCTTTTCTAGTTCTGCTATGTCTTTTTTGAGATGGGGCGACCAGAACTGCACACAATATTTGAGGTGCGTTCGCACCATTGATTTGTATAGAGGCATTATGACAGCAACAGACGTGCAAAAGACTGCAGTCTAAGAGGCTAGCTGCCTAAAAACAAAACTGGGAAAATAACTTTGAAGACTCTACCCCAGTTCGTTATAAAGTAAAAGGTGGTGGCACTGGTGAAGGATTTTGATGTGGGTTATGGGCTGAAGGCCTAGTCTTACAGTAACAAAGCCAGCAGAAGCAGAGAATCTAGTGTCAGTTGCTCATACACTGCTTGGCATAGCAGGCATACTGGGACATGGTAAGGTGGAGCTCTGGTATGCCAATTCTTCTTGTCGATAAGGCCACCAAAAACTAGGGATGGGTGAACTGGTTCAGTTCGGCCATTCGGTCCATTCGCCACGTTTGGGTTCAGCCATTCGGTTCAGTTTGAGCGTTTGAAAAAAGGCTCTCTGTGCAAGAAATGATGGCCCCAGACCCATGATGGTGGGGCTAGAGTGGCTGTTCCTTGATGCTTTGGAAAATTTGCTCTCTGTGCGAGGAATGATGGCCCTGGACCCATGATGCTAGGTCCGGGGGCTAGAGTGGCAGCTTGTAGATATTAGCCACAGCCCTCCCTGCCTGTAACTTGGCCCCAGAACCCTGATTGCGGGTCCTGGGGCTGAAGTGGCTCTTTCTTGGTGCGTTGGAATGACATCGCCTTTGTGTAAGGAATGATGGCCTCAGACCCATGACGGTGGGTCCTGGTGCTAGAGTGGCAGCTTCTAGATACATATTGTCCACAGCCCTCCCTGCTAGTAACGTAGGCCCCAGAACCCCGACGGTGGGTCCTGGGGCTGGACTGGCTGTTTCTTTTTTTATATCTATCTATCTCTACACTAAACTTAAAATCTTAAAAAAAGTTCCCTACCTTGCCACTCCCACTCCCCCCCACCAATCTGCCGCTCAGAGCAGCCGGGGGGGAGCCACTTCCCCCCCCCCCGCTGCTCTAAGCCGAGCGGCAGATTGGGGGGGGGAAGAGTCGCGAGCGGCAGCACTGAGGGTTCAGAAAGTGGCTGACTCGGCGACTCCACGTGTGACTGCTCCGTGCCTCAGCGGCCCGGCTCAAAGCTCACCTGGGTGCTTGCAACAAACGCCCAGGCGAGAAGTTCCATTGCGCCCATTAGGCGCAATGGAAGGCTAGTCCCTCCCTCCACAGCACGTCCTATACATGCTGTGGACTGAGGGGCTCAGGCACCCAAATAGCATTTTCAATAGAAAACACGGTTTGGGTGGCTGAGCAGCTCAGCCTTTTTGTCCCTTCTGGGACCCGCTCTCAGAGCGGCTCTGAGAGTGGGTCCCGGAAGGGAGATAGTCTGGTGGCAGCAGCAGCCTCTGAAGCAGGTCAGAGGCTGCTGCTGCTGCTGTCCGAAGCGGTGGCACGGGGTTTGTTTGTTCTTTTTCCTTTCTGACAGCACGGCGGGGGTCCCCCAGTGCACTGGGGGGCAGTGCCCCAAACTTCCTGGGGGGGGGGGAGCCATGCCTGACACTAAATCTAACTGCTATTAACTATTCTAAAACCTATTGAACTAAATGTAATATCCTAATAATTAACTACAAAGGCCTTGTCCTACAAACACACTGTATCTCTGTCTATAACTAAGCTAACTACTATGTATATCTATCTAATAACTATCTATACAATATTACACGGTGGGGAAACACAAAGAACACAGGGAGGGGTAGAAAACTGAAATGAAAATCAATCTAATAATAATCNCTATCTATCTATATATACAATATTACACAGGGGGAAACACAAAGAACACAGGGAGGGGTACAAAACTGAAATGAAAATCAATCTAATAATAATCCTACTCTAAATAAATCCCAAACTTAAAACAGGGGAAGGGAATCAGGGATGGAATAAGAGGGAGAGGGAAAAGGATTAAATGGAGTGGGGAGGGAAGAAGGAAGAATGAACACAGGGAACAGAGGGAGGGGTAAAAACAAAAAATAACACCTAAATCTATCTAATATAATTAAAGAAATGATAATATGGAGGTAAATGGGTTGGATGGGTGAAATAGGAAGAGAATGGCAATGGATTAGGAGTAGGAAGGAACAAAAACCGCTGGGGGAGAGGGAGCCTTCTGAAACGCCTGCTGTTCAGGAACAGTGACTAGTTCAGAAGGTGTTGGGAAGGGGGGAGTCAATCAGTTTTGTTTCTTGCTGCGCCTGCCTCACCGCAAGCCCCATTGGCTCCGTGCAGCCTAGCCCGTGGCCAATCGCAGACTGTGAAGCTAGTGGTCTGAGGCGAAAAGGGATGGTGATTCGGCAGGCTGGCTGCTACTCCAAGCCTCTCCACCCCTGGTCCCTGGAAGTCTGCTCCTCAGCTGACTCTCCCTCCCTGTCACATTTGACCTTCCAGTGACACTTTTTTTTGCCACACGAACTCTCCCGAATGCGATCTGAACTTACCTAACTGTTCGGTCATTTCAACATTCGGATCTAGTTCAGTTCAGTCAGTTTGTGTTTGTATTTGGGTTCGGTCGTCTGAACAGACCGAGTTCGGTCCAAACTCCGAGCTTCCGAACCGTGTTCACCCATCCCTACCAAAAACACATGGAGGGCATGATACACCAACTTGCTAAAGTATGTGTTCGCACTTAGTGTGGGCATGAGTTCTACTGAAGTGAATGGGACTCATGTTTTGTGCTGATTTCAAGTGCTGTCTGTCCCACTGGAAGACTGTTGTACTTTTACGCCACTTTCAGACCTTCCCCCCCCCCCCCCCGGTGCATATTTGGGCTGGGGGGGCGGAATGCGCAGCCCAAATATGCGTGGGGATCGGCCGGTCTGAAAGGACACCCCCCACACGGCTTTGCTGGCAGAGATGCACAGGGATGCAGAGCTCGATTTTCTGCTCTTCATCCCTGTGTGTCTCTGCTGGTAAAGCCATGCTGGGGGGCCTTTCATACCAGCCAATTGGGCTGCACATTTCCCCCACAGCCCAAATATGCGTGGGGGGGTGGGGCAGCATGTCTGAAAGTGGCCTTAATCATAACCATTTTCAGTCTGTGACAACTTTGGCTGGGTTTGAATTGGGAAGCTAGGAAATAACCTGACCTTTAAGATCACTTTGGGGGTTTTACAAGCCTGTCAGCCTAAAAACAAATTATTTTTATATCTTCTACAGTTATAATCTCTCCTATTACTATTGGTGCTGTGCTTCTCTTTGAAATTGTGCTATTTCCCCAAATCAAATCCAGATTTAAATAGACTTTTGTGGAAAAAGATTTAGGGGAAAAAGGTCCTTTGCAAGTAAGATTTGTAGTCTTTGATAGTGTTATGACTGATCCCGGCAGCTATTTGGAAAATAATTATTCAGTGATTTATTTGTAGCAGGGCAGAGGAAGCCAAGGTAATTCCTCAGCTTCTTCCTCTATATTGTCTACTCCAAAGTTTAAAACATTCAGCTGCTTGTATCTGCCCCTCTTCCTATGCAATGTAGTTTTTGAAGAGAGCAGGCAGGTTTTATTGATTTTTGTCAACAACACATTATTTAATACCAGCCACAGCTCCGAGACTATTTTTATTTGATTTTATTACTCTAGGAATTCTACAAATGTGTTACATGAGTTGGACAGAAAATTCCAGTGAAAACAGGCAAAGTTTTTTCTTTTTCTTTCTGTTTTAATCCCTCCTCCAGAAACTTTTCTGCTGTGCTGCCTACTAGAAATCACCCAGCCATTGATAGCTAGATTGTGCAAAGATAGCAATTTTTGTTGTTTTAAAAATCCATAAAAGCTGTTAAATGATTTTAAGACATCTTATTATATACACATCTTGCCTCTAACAATGTGGTTTTATTAGTTATCCTAGCTTTTCCTTTCCTCTCTTCTCCTATTTATTAGTAATT
Source organism: Sphenodon punctatus (assembly GCA_003113815.1). Taxonomy (NCBI): domain Eukaryota; kingdom Metazoa; phylum Chordata; class Lepidosauria; order Sphenodontia; family Sphenodontidae; genus Sphenodon; species Sphenodon punctatus. The sequence continues at coordinate 3,131,851 of QEPC01001533.1, forward strand.
GTAGCATGTTTTAAATTAGGTTGCAAGTCTGCTGTTATTGTAGACTGTAAAAAGGTGATCTTTTTAAAATGTTAGCTCAAATGTTTTCACAATTGTGTTTTAAATGGATACTATAACTAGGCAAGCTGGATTTTAACTTGTGACAAGTCCCTGGAAGATGAGCCTAGGATTTAACATGATAGATTATTATTATTATTATTATTATTATTATTATTATTATTAATTATAATAATAATAAACATTTATATAGAGCCAGCCATGTACCTGGCACTGTACAGAACATAGAAATAGACGCAGTCCCTGCCTGTGGCTTACAATCTAAAAGACAAGGAGGGAGAGACAGGGGAGAAGACAGACAAACATTCAGGCGGATGCGAAGTCTCAGGTGCATGTGCTTGGCTTGGTTACAGTCAGGTTGGTTGCAGCAGTCTGCAGAGGAGAACAGACAATGAGTATATGGGGAACGACTAGCAGGCATTGGGAAAGGCGGCGAGGAAAAAGTGGGTCTTGAGGAGGGATTTGAAGGAGCGGAGGGAGGGGGCAAGGCGGATGTGGGTAGGGAGGGAGTTCCAGGCATGGGGGGCAGCGAGGGAGAAGGGTCGAAGGCGGTTAGGTGAGCAGGAGAAACGAGGGAGAGTGAGGGAGGGGACAGAGGAAGAGCGGAGAGCGCGTGCAGGAGTGCGTAGGGAGATTAGGTCCGAGAGGTAAGGGGGAGCTTGGTTGTGGAGTGTTTTGAATGTGAATACCAGGAGTTTAAACAGGATACGTTCAGGAAGGGGGAGCCAGTGAAGAGAGAAGAGGAGAGGCTGCACATGGTCGAAGCGACGGGCAGAGTGAATGACCTTGGCAGCGGAGTTTTGGATTGCGATAAGGGGGGACAGGTGAGAGCGAGGGAGGCCAGCAAGGAGGAGGTTGCAGTAATCGAGGCGAGAGATAACCATGGCATGAACAAGGGTTTTGGCCGAGGAGGTAGAGAGAAAGGGGCGGATCCGAGCAATGTTATGGAGGGCGAATCGGCAGGATTTGGCAACAGAGTCAATGTAAGGTTTAAAAGAGAGGTGCGTGTCAAAGATGAAGCCCAAGCTACGGGCTTGGAGAACAGGATGGATGGTGACTCCATCGATGCAGATGGGCAGGTTAGAGGGAGAGGAAGAGGAGGGAGGAAAAATGAGGAGTTCGGTCTTGGCCATGTTGAGCTTGAGTTGACGTCGGGACATCCAGGCGGAGATATCAGAGAGGCAGTTGACGAGGCGTGAGTGGACAGAAGAGGAGAGAGAGGGGGTAGAAAGATAGAGTTGGGTGTCATCAGCGTAGAGATGATATTGGAATCCGTGGGAGGCAATAATTTTGCCAAGGGACAGGGTGTAAATAGAGAAGAGGAGAGGGCCAAGGACAGAGCCTTGGGGGACCCCAACCGAAAGGGGGAGGGAGGAGGAGTTTGACTTGGGGAGCGAGACTTTAAAGGAGCGGTCAGAGAGGTAGGAGGAGAACCAGTCAAGGACAGAGCCATGGAAGCCCAAAGAGTAAAGCGAGTCCAATAGAAGCAAGTGGTCGACAGTGTCAAAGGCAGCAGAGAGGTCAAGGAGGACAAGAATGGAGTAGAGGCACTTAGATTTGGCGCCAAGTAGATCATTGGTGATCTTGGCCAGGGCAGTTTCAGTAGAGTGGAGTGAGCAGAAGCCGGATTGGAGAGGGTCCAGGGAGGAGTTGGCAGAGAGGAGGTCCAGGCAGCGGGAGTAGACACATTCCAGAAGCTTTGAGGCAAAGGGAAGGAGGGAGACTGGCCGGTAACTAGAGGGATCAGATGGGTCCAGGGTGGGCTTTTTGAGGATAGGGGAGACAGTGGCATGCTTGAAGGCAGAGGGGAAGGAGACTCTGGAGAGATTGATGACATGTAGAAGTTGGGGGGGGGGGCGACAGTGGGAGCCATAGAGGTCAGGAAGTGGGAGGGGATTGGGTCAATGGGGCAGGTGGGAGGGGTTGGATAAAGAGAGCAGAGCTGAGATTTCCTCGAGAGAGAGAGAGAGACGCAGGAGGGAAGGATGTGAGGAGGGAGGGGTGGCACAGGAGCGGGAGGAGGAGGTGGGTGGGAGGCAGTGTACTGACGGAGCTTGTCAGTTTTTGAGGTGAAGAATGATGTTGTCCCCCCTTTGCCCCAGATACATATACCTGCCTGTCTGAATGGTGACCAGACTGCCAAATGTCTGCCCTAGGGCAGCACCTCATAGCATCATCCCCAGGAAGGGAGAGTATGCTGTGTAGGTTAACCCTAGTCCCAACGGGGGCAACAATCAACCACGGGGCCAGGTCTCGTATGTTAGGGTCCCCCACAGGCTGGGTTCAACAGCACCATAGAGGTGCAGCTACCATGCTTCTCTCAGCTGGCCAGGAGAGGGGAGCACAGACGTCTCCAGAGGCTCTCAGCAGTGTGATCTGCACTCCCCTCTCCCAGCTGGCTGTCAGCTGAGAGGGGTGTGCAAGCTCTGGCTCCAGTGGTAAGGGGTCTCATGGCCAGGGAACACTTTAAAAGGCTGTGACCCCCCCCTTTCCATGACCACTGCTTTCCTGACAGGAAAGGAGAGGAGCAGGGATCAGAGAGTGTACACAGCCTCTCTGGAGGAGCTGCACAGATCCTGCAATCCCCTCTCCATCCAGGAAAGGAACCATGGGGATTGCAGGATTTGTGCAGCTGCTCTGGAGAGGGCACATGCTGGGCTTGATTCCAAGTAGAGCAGCGGCCATGGAAGGCAGGGTGTATGTGTGGGGTGTGGCGATCACAACCAGGGAAGAAACCTTCCCTGGCTGTGATCCCCCTTTCCATCAGAGCTAGCGCTAGTAAGCCCTTTTCAAGAAGGGAGAGGAGTACAAGTGATCATGCTGTCCCTGGAGACCAGCTGGGGTGTGTGTGCCCACTGGTGATCTCACTGCTCCCAAGCCACCCAGGGGCAGCGAGATTACTGAAGCAGATGCCCAGCTGTCAGGCAGCCCAGGGGGTGGGGGGGTGGACAGGGAGTGTGCCAGTGTCCTCTTTAGTGGCTGATAAAAGTCCATGAACTGCAGGCAGGGGACTGCCCATTTTAAGAGCTCCCAACACTGCCCATGGGGGTGGCAGCAGCATGGGAACTCCACAGATTGGGCACAGGTTCCATCTGCCTTCCTTCCCATGTGTTAACACCCATAGTTTGGGAACCTCTAGCTTAGGGACAATTTAGAATCCTAGAAGAGACCTCTAAGGCCACTTTCAGACCTCCCCCCACCCCCCCAGGTGCATATTTTGGCTGAGGGGGGGAATGCACAAATCAGGATATGTGTGGGTATCGGCCGGTCTGAAAAGCACCACCCGCAGGGATACAGAGCAGGAAATCCAGCTCTGCAACCCTGCAGGTGTTTGCCAGCAAAGCCACGTGGGGGGAGGAAGGGGCTTTCAGTCTGGCCGATCCCCACGCATATCCTGACTTGCGCATTCCCCCCGCGCAACCAGAATATGGGCAGGGGGGGGAGGTGGAGGTCTGAAAGTAGCCTTAATCTGATTGCGTGGCTAACGTTCAGATCTGTTTAATGGAATAGCATTACTGCACGCAGAAATTCAAGAATAGCACTTAATAATTTCAATTCCCAGAAAATGTCCTAATGGAATATACCTTGTTCTATAAGGAGGGAGAGAGATGTTGGGCTAACTTTTCTCACATGCATGCAGTTTCCATTAAAATCTGAAGGCAGCATTTGGTATAGTACGTGAAGTATACCAAGAGCAGGAGTACAATCCTTGTGCCTTTATTTTCAGAACACAGACCTATACTATGCTTTGGCCTAAGATGTGTGGGTGCATATCGCTACTTTAAAAGATGGCTGAATATTATGTATCCTGCAAACTTTTCCAAAATTGGGAATTAGAATCTACTTAGTCACTGTTCAAGACTACAAAATTTACTGGGCTCGATTCTGGCAACACAGTGGGGCCAGAATGCTCCTCTAAAGAGGAAGAATAGAATAGCTGAAGCCAAAGACTGAGCCAATTAAGCTTTGGAGGTTTGAATGATCTATAAAAGGTAGAGCTGAAATGAATATATTCAAATATATCTGTTTGAATTCACCCTATTCGAGCTGTTACCAACAAGGCGGATATAACTGCTACTCATTTCTGGTTCATTTGGATAGCCACCTGGTTATTTTGGTTTGCTTATTTTGAAATTTCAGCACTCTTACCCCTATTGCCTATGCACAGGGACCTGTTTACTGAATTTCCCCCATTGGTGGCAATGAGGAAATCGTGGTGAACATAGGTCCCTACCTGTGCACAACAGCCAAAATGAAGTAACAAATACCGAAACGATTGAAATAACCAAACCAAAATAAGATAAATGAACTAATTCAACTAGAATTTCCAAATAGCTATGCAAATATCCATTTCAGTTGCAAATACCACTTGAATATTCAGAGGGCTATCCAAAATGCAAATAATATTCATGATTAATAAATGTAGTACTTTTCAGCTCTAATAAAAAGGTCTGATTTCTGTTCTTTGCTTGACACAGATACTGTGGATTCTGCAGGTGTGTGACGGTTAATTTCTCTTTTGCACACCTATCCCATCCAGTTCAATGTAATGGGGAGGTGAGGGCAGAAGGGGAAAGATTTAATTATTAACACAAGACCTTTGTCCACTGCACTTGTGGATGGGTTGCTGGCAGTGTCATGAATCCTCTAAATTATGCCTAAGGTGTCTAAGGTCTCAGAATCACTTTGAACCAAACTTTGACCTCTCCCCATTACTCCCTGTCCCCCCCCCCCCAAGCTAAAATGTCCTATATTTTAGAACCTTGAATTTATCAACATTTTTGTTTTTCTGAATTCCATTGCTGGGTCTGTTTGTTTGTTTATTGTTAAACTGTCTCTTTTTATATGCAGCCACTTTGGAGGTGAGGATTAGAATTCAAAATTATCTTCATGAACTGGGCTGGAAGAACCCATACTTTAATCAATCAAGTCAAGCTCAATTAGGATAAATATGCACATATAAAATGGGGGATAGTTGGCTAAAGAATACTATTGCTGAGACGGACCTGAGAGTAATAGTAGATCACACAATTTCAACATGAGCCAACAGTGTGACATGGCAAAAAAACCAGGGGTGTTGCAAGGCTGGAATGGGCCCTTGTGGAGAAGATAGAATGGGACTTGCCTGGACCTTCTCTCCGCAGCAGGGGATGCAGCTACTCCAGAGAGCATGGGGCTTGCTTGTGGGCCCTGGTAGTCACACCACCTGTTCCTCTTATAGCTTTGTCCTTGCACATCAGACTGTATTAACAGATGTGCTAGCTACAAGTCATGAAAAATATTTGTCCCACAATTCTTGGCATTTGGGAGGTCTCAGCTGGAGTACCGAGCCATGTTGGGCTCCGTGCTTTAAGGAAGATGTAGACAAAAACTGCAGAGGGTTCAGTGACTATCAACCAATATGACAGAAGGTTCCAAGCTCTAGGAGGAAAAGTTGACAGAAGTGGGCATGTTTCTGCTAGTGGGGAGAAGGCATGATATCAGCTTCCATAACTATAGAAGGCTCCTATAAACAAGATGGTTAAAAATATGTTCTTTGTAGCCACTAAATGTAGGGTGAGGGGGTTTACGTTGAAGAGAGAAAGATTTACATTGGAATGTCAAGAATTCTCTTACCATAGGAATAATTAGGAAGTGGAACAAATTGCATTGGGAGGTTGTGAAATCCCCATTACTGAAATCTTAAATGGGTTACATCTGTCATTTACAAAGCATTTTTAGTATTCAGAGTGTGTTACAATCCTTATCTAATGCACCCTCACAACAACCCTGTGAGGTAGGCCATTATAATGACTGTCTGCCTTGGTTCCCTAATTAATTGCCTCTCTACAGGTAGGGAATTGAGGCTGAAAGTTAGTGACTTGCCCAAGGCCACCCAGCGAGATCACTGGTAGGTCAGGATTTGAACCATGTTCTCTCAGGTCTGGATCCAAAATCTTATTCACTAGGCTTATTCTGGCTCTCATAAACATGTCGGGGAAGGTTTAGATATAATTGGTTAAATGTTAGGAAAAATTTCCTAACAGTAAATATTATTTAGCAATGGAACAAGTTACCAACAAAGTTGCAAATTCTCAGTCACTAGACGTTTTGAAAAAGGAGCCGGACAACTTTAGTGGGATGTTGTAGCTGTAGACTTGCTGCATCAAAGCAGGGGGTTAGATGACCCTTCCCACTCTATGGTTCTATGGGCCTGCTTCAGGGTAGATGACTTTTGAAAGATCTTCCAGACCTAAACTCCTAGGATTCTATATCACTTTTCACTTAAGTATTTTAATGTTTTAAGTAGCATTGGGAAGCCAGTCAGCTGTGTGGCCAATTTGACCATGGTGGCCTATCTTTTGGGCAGGCCTCTTAAACAACAACAACAAAATCTAAATTCTGCAACTAGGGAAACCAAATTCTGCAAGTTCACTGCATAATTACAAATATTTGTACTTATACATTTATTTATTTATTCACACTTTTATACTGCCCTCTCCTGCTTCTGTATCTCAGGATGACTAACAATATAATAAAAACACATAAAAGCACAAAATATAAAACATTAAAATAACCCAGGCAGAGAGAAAGAACCTCTAACCCAACCCCACCGCCCCATTACCCGTCTCCATCAAAGGCCTGACAGAACAGCCAGGTCTTACACCATCTATGGAAAGAGGGGAAGTCTAAGGCCAAGGAGACCTCCAATGGGAGGGAGTTCCACAGCCGCAGTGCAGCCACTAAGAATGCCCTACTCATAGTCGAAACCTAGGGGACCTCAAGGATGGTGCCTCTGGCTGATCGCAGAGGCTGATCCAGGACCTGGGCGGTGAAGCGGTCCTGAAGATAAGTGGGGCCCAGGCCATTCAGGGCTTTAAAGGTCAAGACCAACAACTTGAATTGGGCCTGGAAGACTATCGGCAGTCAGTGCAGAGAGCGGAGCACCGGAGTAATGTGCTTGCAATGGCGCTGGGGTTATTTTTGCAAAATACCCTACTTGGGAGGTGCACTGTAAAGCCGCCTTGCGGCAACTTAAGGCCACAGGGCAAGGCATCGCAAATTACTATTGGTCCAAAGGGGGGAGATTGTTTAAACCAGCTCTGCGTCTCGTGCAAGCAAAAATGGTGCCACAGTTGTTATATGGTGTGCAGGTGTGGGGAGTAGACAAGATCTTAAAGCTGGTAAAAGAACAAAATAGAATGCTGTGGATAATTCTCCAGGTCCCTAGGGCAACGCCGGCAGTTCTATTAAGGGTAGAGGCGGGAATAAAGTGTATGGCAACTCAGGCCAAGGCAGCAATCCTAAAATATTGGCTGCGGTTAAACTTGGCCCCATCTGGGTTGTTGGCTAGCCAAATAGCCCCCTGTGCCCTGGGTAAGTGGTTCCATTGGGTGCATCAGGAACTAAGTTTGCTGAGATTGTCTTCATCCCATTTTATGAAGCTCCCATTTGGTAGGGCTTGGATGGAGGTGAAAACCAGAATTTGGGATCAGGACCTTCAGACGGAGCATGACCTACTTATGAATCAAAGGATGGCGATTCAGTACAGAGAATGGTCGATCCCATTTGAGGGGCCAAAATATCTGGCTGAGTTGAGTATGCGGGATACTAGAGTGCCCTTTACTCTGGCTAGATTAAATAGCTTTCTGTCTGCTGTTACGGAGGGCAGATTTACTGGTACCCCATAGGAGGATAGACTCTGTCAGTATTGTAGTATGGGTAAAGTAGAGTCATTAAGGCATATTCTCCTGGAATGTCCGGAGTAGCAGTCTTGGAGAGAGCTGTATATAACACCAATGATAAGTATCACTGCCCGAATTACGGAAACCGCTCTCCTATGTGATAAGGACATCAGGATTTCCAGGAATGTGGCAAAATTTCTGAATAGGGTTTACTGGAAGAAAAAGAAGCAAGTAAGGGAAGGCTTTCTAGGTGATCCGGTGGTCCAGTTATAGTAGCCCTTGGGGTATTTACCCATGATGATGGATGATGATTGGGTATGTTTTACCCTTAATAATCAGAACAAGGCAGTAAGCCAGTGATCTGTTCCTAATGGTATTAGTTAGGCTGTATCAGTGGAGAGTCTGACTTACCTGAGGGAAAACAGATATCCCGTTGAGATTGGGGACCCTTATGGATTCCCTGAATGGTAGATAATTTGACCCTCAGTTTTATTATTTATTAACAAACATTTATATAGCGCAAGCAGTGTACATGGCACTTTACAAAGTAATAAAATAGACACGGTCGCTGCCCCTAAGGCTTACAATCTGAGAGATAGGAGCTGGGGGAGAGACATAGGAAGGGGAACAGAGGGAGAGACAAGGGGTCTAACATTCATGAAGATGCGAGGTCTCAAGTGCACGTACTTGGTTTGGTTACTATGAGAATAACAGCAGGCAGGTCCATGTGGCAAGGATAAGGGTAAACAGACCATAGGTATAGGAATAGTGGCTCAGCAGGATAAAGAATCAGACAGAGCAGAGCGAAAGAGGTGAGTTTTAAGGAGAGATTTGAAGGTATGAAGGGAGGGAGGTATGAAGGGAGTTTTCCGCCCAAGGGTTAAATATGTGCCTGGTCTTATCACCTAAGAATTCCTCTACTAATATAGTACTAGTGAGACGGCTCACTGCAGGGGTCAAGTGTGCTGCCATAAGCCCCGGGAAGGGCAAGGCGTTGTGCTACCACTGAATATGTGTCTGACCTTATTTACCCAAGTATTCCTCTACTAATGTAGAGGCAGGGGAGCTGGAGTGCACTCCCCACACCACCCCACTCCTCAAAGACAGCTGGTCCCAGAGGATGAACCTTCCAACCAGGACACCAGCCCCAGCCAGGACACCAGCTAGAGAGGAGCAGAAGGTGACTTGACCCAGACCTGAGCCTTAAGGTAAAGACAGCGTCTAGTCTAAGGGGAGGGAGCAGCACAGGGGCTAAGGTGCCAATCCCTTGTCCCCTAAGTACCAGGCCTCATTGCCCTCTCAGAGTAAACGCACCTTGGAAAAATTCAGGACATAGGTGGATGGGCCATGGTGACACCCCCCTGAGTATCACAGCTGGTGGAGAATATAGGCAAAGCCCCTACCCTGGAGTAAGGGTGTCAGGGTGTAAAATAAAAGGTGGTGGCAAATTTTTGGAGCACTAGGTGTATGTCACTATCGAGGGGTTAAATCTCAACAGGCAAGGCGTGGAGTGGCCCCCTCTGCCCCCTGACAAGTCTGTTTGACGTGGGTCCCATGACAGGAAAGATGGATCCTGAAGCAATGGCTAAGGAGTTGGCAGAGGCCCATAGGCTGCAATCGGTTGAGAATCAACAGTTGTTGTGAGAACTTATTATACAATAGCAGACCCAGCAAGTCTAGCTAGTCCAAGAGCTGGCAGCGGCTCAGGCCCAGACACAAACCAAGCTGGTTACAGAAATGTCAACATTATTGGCATCCATGATACCATCATCTCAAGAGGGTTCCAAAGTACAAGCAATACCATTCCGCCTTAATAAAATGGAACCTGATGATGATCCAGAGGCATTCCTCAGGACCTTTGAAAGGGTAGCCATCATGACCAAATGGTCAAAGGAACAATGGGCCACCTTGATAGACCCCTGTCTGACGAGCCGCCCAAGCAATTTATGACATGTTGGAGTCGGATGGCTTTGTCATAAAGCAAGCCATCTTGAAAGGTCTCTCTTTCTAACTGAAGAGACACATTGGAGGAGATCTCGAGAAGAAAAATTCCAAAAAGGTGTCCACCCTAGAGAAGAAGCACAACACTTAAGATGGAATTGCACACCTTGGGGTATAAGGGAGCCAAAAGGATGCTGATAAGCCGCTTGACAGACGTTACTACTCAAGAAATCCAGGCAGAAATTAGGGACAATAGAGTTTTGGGTTGCTATCTGATGATTTGCAACAGAACTGGTGGTCCTATGCTTTATTTGGGTAGCTCCTTGACTAAGATTCAAAGGAGACTCTTTCTATTGGCCAGGTTAAATGTATTCCCCCTCCTTCCTGGTTGAGGGCAGATATAAGGGGATTCCCCTTGCAGAGAGACTGTGCCCATGCAAACTTAATCAAATTGACACCATGAAACATATTTTGCTTGATTGTTTATTGTATACTTCAGCCCGCACCAAATATATTTTGCCCCTAGTTGCTTGTTTTCCGGGAAGATCTACTGATTTTTATTTTAAGCTTCTCTTACTTGATCATGCTAGTTTTGTTACTAGAAAAGTTGCTAAATTTCTGATGTGTGTTTACGTCAAGAAACTTGAGTCAAATAAGGAATGAACTTGGAATTGTGTGAGACTTTTTGTGTACATCCCCTCTGTTCAGTTTGCTTTTGTTTTTCTCTTCTTCTTTTAACTTTATTGATTTTATGGGTTTGGGGTTTTTTGCTTTTAATATGGAAATTTTGCTTAGTTTATACTGTTTATATCCTTGGAATATCATTTGCAATGACCAAATGTTGGTCGCGCAATAAAGGTTTATATAATATATATTTTAAAATTGCACACGCTGGCTCAAGCCAAAAGAAAGAAATTCAAAATAGCTGATGGAGTTCATCCTTGTTGTGCAATTTGTGCATATCTTGCCTCCCATGGGCGAACATGGGTATGATGAAACAACCCCCTAATGCTAGAGGAGGCCGTTTAGAGTATGGAGAACTATTCGGCGACTGACTATACTGCAGAGATGCCTGGGGCACCCCTACGGCCATTTAGAAAGGTGGACATGGGTCGGGGTACTGTGCTCTGAGGGGAAGGAAACCCATGAGATTGAACATACAATGCTGCATGGGGGAAACCTTTGAGTTCTCGGGAGCCCGGGCTGACAACCTTGCAATGAGAAGATGCTCTTTGGATACCCCAAGGACCGCCTGGATGGGAAATACGATGTCCCAGTGAGAGAGAGAGAGAGACACACACACACACACCCAGAAAAAGTCACCCTCCATGAGTATCCCAACAGTCCAAGGAGAACCCAAGCCCTCTACACCACGCACTGCTTGCTTTATCTGTGGCAAAGAGGGACATTGACAGAAGTGTCCACTCATGGATTGTATGCTTGTGGATGTATGGGTGGCTATGGGTAGACCTGCAACCTCCGTGTCCCCCCATCTGACAACACCAGCCTGGCTCGGAAGGTGCAAGTATACCATCCTGTTAGACATGGACTGCAGCCAAACGCTGATAAGGACTCTGAGGGTAGGCCAGAGAAAACGCTGCAAATATCCATTAGTGTCCATGGAGTGTCCATGGAGATGTAAAAACGTACCGTACAGATACAGTCAAACTGACAATACCTGGAAGAACAGCAAGTATGTAGGCATTGTACCCAGCCTGGTGCATCTAATAATTGTGGGGCTTGATTGGGTTACACTCTCCCAGTTACTGGCCCCTCTTCTAGCCCTAGGAGAGACAGGAATGGGATCAACGGACCCTCTGACTACTATACCAGGGTTGAGTGTCTCTGATATTATACAAGAACAAAGGGAAGATCCGTCCCTTAAAAGGGCTTATGAGAACATAAGTGTTTGTGGATGGAACCACAGTTAAACCCCAACCCCAGACAAACCCTAGGATGGTTTTCAATACACTGAAATCCTCAGCCCAATGTGCAGCAGCAGTCAAAAAAGTGAACAGAATTTTAGGAGTTATTCGGAAGGGGATAGAGAATAAAACTGAGGATGTCATAGTACCTCTATATAAATCAATGGTGCGACTGCACCTGGAATATTGTGTGCAGTTCTGGTCGCCCCATCTCAAAAAAGACATAGCTGAACTAGAACAGGTACAGAGAACAGCAACAAGAATGATAAAGGGTATGGAACGGCTTCTGTACAAAGAGAGGCTTGACAGGCTGGGTCTCTTCAGCTTAGAGAAGAGAAGACTTAGAGGGGACATGATAGAGGTTTATAAAATCCTGAGTGGTATGGAACGAGTAGATAGTGAACTGTTATTTACCCTCTCAAATAGTACTAGAACTAGGGGACTCTCCATGAAACTAGGAAGTACTTTTTCATTCAACGCATAATTAACTTATGGAATTTGTTACCAGAGGACTTTGTCAGGGCCAGTAGTATAGCTGGGTTTAAAAAGACTGGATAAGTTCTTGGAGAGTAGGTCCATTAATGGCTATTAACCAAGTAGTTTACGGGATGAAATTCATACTGTTGGGAGTGAACAACAGGGAATGGATTGCCCATTGTGAGTGCTGGTTCTTCTCCCATGCAATCGAGATAGGCCACTGTCAGAGGACAGGATGCTGGGCTTGATGGACCATTGTTCTGACTCTGTATAGCACTACTTATATTATGGTTCCTCCAGCCCTATTAGTACCCATGCCCATAGCGGAGGTCCCTTTTCATAGAATTGGTATGGATATGAAAGGGCCCCTAGAGAAATCCTCGGCAGGACACTCCCACATCTTAGTGGACTATGCCACAAGATACTAGGAAACAATCCCTTTACACTCTACTACAGCACTGATGGTAGCCAAAGAACTGATCAAAGTGTTCACCCAGGTAGGGTTTCTGAAAAAAATCATATCTGATCAGGATACCAATTTTATGGCCAAAGTTCTGAAACAAATGTGCACACTCCTAAAGATTCAGACCCTTCACACTTCGGTGTATCATCCGCAAACCAACAGTCTGGTGGAGCGGTTTAATCAGACTTTGAAGAACATGCTCCATAAATTCATACACTCTGAACCCCGACAATGACACTTCCTTCCAGCCCTGTTGTTTGCGTACCACAAAGTCCCTCAAGCGTCCTTGGGTTTCTCACCCTTTGAGCTCCCTTATGGGAGACAGCCAAGGGGTAAACTCAACCTCCTCAAAGAGGAGTGGGAAGAAACCCCATCCCACTCCATCAGGGTAGTTAATCACATGCTAAAGTTGAGGGAACAACTGGCAAAGGTTGGGTTGTGCTTGTTGTAGATGCTTTGTGAACAAGACAATCAGAAGCAATGGTACGATCAAAGGGCCAGGCACCTATAATTCCAGCCAGGCCAGAGGGTCCTGGTCCTATTACCAACCACATCATCCAAACTGCTAGAACAATGGCAAGATCCTTTCAAAATAGTCCGACAGGTAGGAAACGTCGATTTATGAAATCAGAATACCAGGATGTTGGAAGGAGCTACAGATATACCATATAAATCTCCTAAAAGAATGGCGAGAACGAGAGGCTCTATGGATATGGATAGCCACCAATACCAACCCCAAGGAATGGGGACCTAAGACCTTGGGGATGCAAACAGTGGAAGTTCCCCCTATGGGAGATGAGTTGACATCCAAGCAAAGAAACAAAGTAATGTCACTAGTAGAATGCAACTCGCCCATGACACACCAAACTAGAAGTGCATCACATTGACACAATACCAAATAAGGTGATACAGGATCCTCCTCGACCCATACCTCATCATAGATGGAATATCATTGCTAACAAAGTAGAGCAAATGTTAGAGCTGGGGGCAATAAAGGGGTCTCATAGTTTTTGTAGGCAAGCCTGATTGTTCTGTGCATTTCTCAGAAGGTAAACTCCATCTCCAAATTTGACGCTTACCCCAAAGTGGATACTTTTGCTGGAGCAGTTGGAGGAGGCTAAATACATGTCTATCTTAGATTTGACCAAAGTCTATTGACAAATACCTCTGGCCCCTGAAGACCAAGAGAAAATGGCCTTCTCCACATGGGTGGGAGTGTTCGACTTTGTCAGGATGCCTTTTGGACTTGATAGGGCTACATCCACCTTTCAATGGCTTATAGATAAGATTTTGGCACCACACAGAGCACATGCAGCTGCATATATAGATGATACAGTGGTATATAGTAGACCACTTACACCAGTTTGCTACCAGTTTAGCTAAGGCGGGTTTTACCGCTAATCTGGCAAAGTGCCGTATAGACCTGCAAGAGGTCCAATATATTGGATTTCAGGTGGGGAAAGGCTTAAACCCAACCAGTCCTAGATAAGCTCTTTGAGACTGCCCTTGTCCAATGACAAAACATGGTGTACAACAATTCATACGTTTAGCCGGCTATTATCGATGGTATGTGCCTCACTTCGTGACCATCGCTGCTCCCCTTACAGATCTGACGAGAAAACAACCCTCTATAGTAAACTGGAACTTTGCACAGTCTAAGTCTTTTCAAACCTTAAAACAGAAGCCATGTACAGTCCTGTACACACTGGACTTCTTCCTCCCCTTTCTTGTCCAAATGGATGCCTCCAATGTAGGTGTAGGAGCAGTATTATCCCAGGTACTGAATGGGGACAAACACTTCATAGCGTATATTAGTAGGAAACTGACCCTTAAAAAAGATATGCCATGGTATAGAAAGAAGCATTGGCCATTAAATGGGCTATCGCATTCTTCCAATATTACCTCGAAAGGAGATGCTTTACTCTAATAACAGATGATGCCCCTTTACGAAGGATGAACAGTATGAAAGACTTCAACCCCAGAATAACAAGATGTCTGCTAGCCTTACAACCATATAGCTCTGATGTACGATATTATTCAGGAAAAGGCCATGTCCACACCGATTTTTTTTTTTTTTATTTATTTATTTATTTATTTTTTTTATCTCAAGGTGAAGATGAGGCACCAGATGAAAATACTACAAGTATCCTCTCGACTGCTGGGGTATGTGGTACTTATGAGTGGCAGGAAATCACGCCATACGCCCCCCTTGTGCCACCACCCATCTAGCTGTCAGCGCAGTGGCGAAACAGGCACAGGCAGGGTGCAGCCCAATTGTGTCATTGGGCTGTGCTAACTACCCATGGGGTGAGGGATTTCCCAGACAGCAGGGGAGGAGAGGAGGAGCCAGCACCCTTTAAAAGGGCTTCACCCAGAGACCTGGTGGCAGTGAGAGGAGAGGCGTGCAGGCAGGGGAGCTGGAGTGCACTCCCCACGCCACCCCACTTATCAAAGGCAGCTGGTCCCAGAGGACTGCAGATCAGCTGGTGGAGGGACAAACTTCCAGGGGAACTGGAGAGCCCCAAACAAGACACATACTAGAGAGGAACAGTGCTTTAAAAGTGCTTGACCCTAATTTGGCAATTTTTCACCACTATTTCATCAATCAATTGACCAAATATGTTTTGATCAGTCACTCCATCTGATGAGGCTGCAGTCTTTTCTTTCAGACTGATTTGGTCACTGTCATCTATGCTTTCATCAGGTGCGGCTCCCCTTCAGGGGCGTTGGGGGCGCTGACCCCCCAAGCGCCCCGACAGGCGCTGCGCCCCTGCTCAAAGTTTAAAAAACAAACAAACAAACAAAAAACCTTCCCGCCGCCCGCAGCAGCATCTGCCTTGCCTTTGCTTAGAGCGGAGGCTGCTGCAGCGCTGTGGTCAATTTCATGTCAGTTTCACACTGACACTGACCACAGCGCCGCTGCAGCAGCCTCTGCTCTGAAGCAAAGGCAAGGCAGAGGTTGCTGCGGCTTTACTTCTCTCCAGAGGAGTGGGTCCCAGAAGGCTCAAAAATCAGCCGCCCAAAGCGTATGGGACGTGCTGTGGAGGGAGGAGCTACAGCCTTCCATTGCGCTCAATGGGCGCAATGGAAGATCTCGCCAGGGCGGTCGCGCTGACAGCCCTGGCGAGATAGCTTGGCGGGGGGACAGGAAGGGGGAGCAGCGTGCATGCGTGCTTCCTCCTTGCCTCATGTCCCCCGAGAGAGAGACTGCTGCTCCTCCTGCCTGCTATTCCAGAGAGAGACTCAGAGAGCAGGTAAGCTTAGACCCTTCCCTCCCCCACCCTGTACCCGACCTCCCCACCCCCAGGGGGGATGGGTGTGGAGGGGGGTCCCCCTCCCCCCACCCCCTAGCTAGGCTGAGCCTGTTCCCCCCCCATCCTGCATCCTCCCCCACCCTGCTGCATCCCACCGCTAGGCTCTTCCCCCCACACTCGCACCCACCTCCCACCCCTACGCTCTTC
>QEPC01001533.1:3148460-3163013 GCA_003113815.1 Sphenodon punctatus
CCTGTGCTTGGGGTTTATACGTTATTCATTTTAAGCTTGAAGTGCATTTTAGACTACTGTGTTTTCTTCCATCTTCTGATGTTCACCCTGGGAACTCCTTGCTGCTGGGTTGTGCCCTGGCTCCGCCTACCGTTGCCCTGGCTCCGCCTACCATTGCCCTGGCTCCGCCTACCGTTGCCCTGGCTCCGCCCACCTGCTTGCTGGCCCGCCGGCGGCTTTGCCGCCAACAGGCCGGACGGCCTTACTGCCCCTCCGAACTAAAAAGTCACCAGCCGCCCCTGGCTTTCATCTCCTCAAGGCTAAATTACTGCAACGTGCTCTACATGGGGCTGCCTTTGATGACTGTTCAGAAGCTGCAGCTGGTGCAGAATATGGCGGCTCACCTGCTTTATGCGGGGGGAGCACCAGGAGCACAGTACATCAGTGATCTGAAGTCGGTACTGGCTTCCTATAGCTTTCCTGGCACAATTCAAGGTGCTGGATTTATTTATTTATTTATTCATTCATTCATTTCTACCCCGCCCCATCCAGCCTCACAGCAGCTCGGGGTGGCTTACATAATTTAAAACAGATAAAAATATACAAAACGGGGGTTACAAAGACAATAAATATGATAAAGAGATAAGACCCGCTGGCTAAAAATCCTAACCCCTATCCCTTTATCCCCCCTCCCCCAAAGGCCTGGACGAACAGCCAGATCTTACAGGCCTCGCAGAAGGCCAACAAGCTGGGAGCCAGGCGAGCCTCCTCTGGGAGGGAGTTCCACAGGTTTTGACCTTTTTAAAGCCCTAAATTGTCTGGGCCCCCACATATCTGAAAGACCACCCTTCCTTCCATGCCCCATTATGGCCCCTGTGATCAGCCAGGAGTGCTTCCCTGTGGGTACCATCTGTTAGTCTTGTTCATATGGCAAGGGCTTCCAGGGAGGCATTTGTAGTTGCTGACCCAGTGCTGTGAAACTCCCTTCTCCCAGAGGTTTGCTTGAGCCCAAACCTACGCATCTTCCGGAGGTGGTGTAAGACGTCTGTGTAAAAAGGCATTTGGCAGGCAGGAATAGGGGATGGGGGGGAGGGGGTTAGTGGTTTGGGTTGGGGTGTGAGGGGAGGTTGGATGCGGGGAATGGGGAAGTGGTATTGGGTGTGTGAGGGGTTGGTGTGGGTTGAGGGGTTCTGGGATGTTTGTATCTTAATTTGTCTTTTACATGTGTGTGTTAGGGCTGAAACGAATAGTACTTCCAGATATTTGGATCAATTTTCAAAGTTCTGAACGGTTGGTCCGAGTACTTGGAGGCAATTTGTTGTTCTTGTGGAAGCTTTGGACTTCGAAGACCGAAGCACAGAATGTCGGGAAACCAGAAAACTTCAGCGCCACCTTGGCGTCTCAGCAGGTGTTGCCATGTGCAGCAGCTACAGCCAGGGAGGAGCAATGGTTGACAACCTCTTGGCATGGATTGGTGTGGCACTGGTAACTTGGGGAGATCAGGTATACAGGCTGGGTGAACTCTGCCTGGAGCCAGGCAGAGAGAGTCCTGTGGATGGCTCATGGTACTGCTGTCTGACTGCCAAGCTGAGCAAACCAAGCACCCCAGCTGGCCTGGCAGCACCCAATTATTATTATTTTTAAAAACCAACCTAGCATGCTGGCCTTGCCTGGAGCCAGCTAGAGGACCCTTGGTAAAAGAAGACAACTTAAATCAACCATGCAGACTGCAAGCAACTGCGATCCTGCACTCCTGGAGCCAGACAGAGAGAGCCCTCTGGATGGCTCATGGTGCTGCTGTTTGACTGCCAAGCCAACCAAGCAGCAGTAGCCAGCAAGCAATGTGCCCCCAGTGGAACCTATTGCTTTTTTTTTTTTTTTTTTTTTTTTTTAAAGCATGGCATGCAAACTCCACATGCCCCAGCACTAGCCTTATGCACAGGCAGACCAGGCCAAACCATGCTATACTATACCAGAAGCCCGCCCGCCCAGCCAATTACTCTCAGCAGTGTAGCAGCACACAGCCAAATTAACTAGAGACTGGGATGGCTCTGGGAGGTGTGTGCCAGTTTTGTTTTTTGGCACTTCTCTTTCTATTGGTTGCAGCCTTGTAACAATCCATCTGGCTTGGCCAGCCAATCGATTAAAAATCTGCCTTACCTCATTACTTACTGTCCCCTTCCTACCAAATATGGCACTGTTTCCAGACACTTCTGGGAGATTCTCCAGCCAGGCCCAGGCACGCAGGCACTTCTGAAGTTTTCAGAAGAACAGCCGCACTTTCCCAAACTTCAGAAACCACCGTTTCTGGGTCGAAGAACCCAAAATTTGGCAATTTCAGAATAATTCCAAAGACTTCATTTCAGCTCTAGTGTTTATATATGTTTTTATATGTGTTATCTTGTAAGCTGCCCTGAGCCTTTTTGAGGGAAGGGCAGGATAAAAGTCTAAATAAATAAATACTCAACTCTAGTTTAAGAATGAGTGTTGCACTTTATTACATACAGTATATTAGTCATATACTTATATTGTGTAGTTGCCCTGGAAGAGTTAAACCTAGGACCCAAACTGGTGGCTTAAGGAGTGCTGCAGTGCCGTCGCCACCACATTCTAGTTTGGAGCTTGCTTTTGTCTACCAGATTCCATATTTAATTGGGGTCCTGCCTCTCTCTCTCGTGATTGGTCCTTATCCAGTTTTAGGCCAACCAGCAACTAGGAGAAACTGGGTGGAGCAATGTTGTACTTCCTGTCCCTGCCTCTTGCCTTGAACCTATTTATTTATTTATATTTATTGGCTGCCCCCCCCATGCCTACGGCATCCCAGGGTGGCTTACAACAAATAAAACAATAATAAAACACATAAAACCATTATCAAATATATATAATTGACCTGACCCCCACCCCAAAATTCCCCTCCCCCTCTCCCCTTCCCTCCGCTCCGAAGGCCTGGGCGAACAGCCAGATCTTACAGGCTCGGCGAAAAGCCATCCGACCCGGGGCCAGGTGAGCTTTCTCCAGGAGGGAGTTCCAGAGTTGTGGCCCGGCTACCGAGAACGCCCTCTCCATTGTGGCCCTTCGACTCATTTTAAGCAAGAAACAATAATTGAGAAAAATACCAATTCTTGACATTTCTCAGTTGAGAATTTTTTCTCAAAATATTGTTTACCACAATTTACCATATACCAATTTACCATGTACTGCTTACCGTGTATCATGTCCATCCTGGTAATGCACATGCACAAAGTGGCATTTGGCATTTTGCGCATGAAGTTAGTACACGATAAATGGTACATTGCAGTAAATGGTAAATGGCATTTTGAGAAATGTTTCTCGACTGAGATCTTCGTCTGTTATCAAGATTGTACCAAGCTCTCTGTGACAATTTTTGATTCTTGCGATACTTTCACAAGAAAAAACTTGCTTCTCGTTTCAGCCCTACTCCTGTTCTAACTATAAGCAGCATTACTATTAACATTAGAGAGATGTCATTTTTCTATCCAATTGTGTGGTTCCATCTTCACCATCCACCACTTTAACTCAAGTTAACTCAGGCTCATAAAATGAAGACAAAACAAGTTAGAAACAAATGAAATAAAAATAAAATGCGAAAGTCTCTCACCAAACATTATTTTGAGTAATAACTTGCATCTTTCTGATATCAACATGAACTAAAGTATGAACATTTTATATCAACATGAACTATTTTATTGAACTAAAGCTCCTATTTTCCAAGCATTTTTATTATTGTTACTGTTAACTTTTAAAATGGAACTAAATTAATGTCAGGACAGAAAAAGATGGCTATAACTTATGTAATATTCTTCAAGTGCTTGTTAGCTTTCTAATGGAGATAAACTATATTAGCTACTGCTAGTGTCATGGATGTCAGCAATATTAAATGCAATTTCTAGGGTTTTTATAAATACTTACAAAAATCTGCTGGAAGCTGAAACTATCTGCACAAAGTTTGCATACGTATATGTGGTGAGTTGTGAGTTAAACTATATCTAGCACAGTTTTCCACTGCATCTTTATAAATTTTTCAAAGTTGCTTTGTTCACCTGAGTGTGTGTGTGTGTGTGTGTGTGTGTGTGTGTAGGCTTCACAAAACCTTATGAAAAAGGTTTCATAAGTAAAATTGCATCCTCATCCCTCCGTCACTCAGAATCTCTTTCCTGTAATAACTAAGGCCCTTTTCCCATGAGCGGGACCTGCATATGAACACTCAGAAATCTGGGTGTTCATGTGTGGGTGCGTCTTGTTTAAACTGTGCCATGGAGGGTAAAGGTGTGTGCATGCATATATGCTCCCTCCCACGCACATGCATGTACACCCATCCCCCACGCATGGAGGGACTGGATAAAATGGAGGTGCCTCTGTGTGTGGGTGATGGGTAGCAGTGTGGGAAGGTTGGTGTGCACCTGTCAGAACTTCCCGCCTACCCAGTGCACACAGACAGCGGCACACAACGTTACCCCGGCCCCCCATGCTGCAGCCTGGGTGAAAAGGGCCTATGTTAAGCACCTGCATATTCTCAACCTCATTAATGTATCCTTGTCTCTCCTGATGTTCAGCTCTCCCTTGGATTGTAAGCCTGACTTGTCTGTAACTACTGGTGTACACTGCTGGTGCTATATAAATAATAAATAATAATAATAATGGAAGCTACCATACATGTGAAAAGGATCTGGGGATTATAGTTCATCACAAGCTGGACACAAAACAGCAGTGTGATGCAGCTGCAAAAATGGCTAATATAATTATAGGCTTCATTAACAGAAGCATAGTTTCCAAGTAACAAGAAGTAATAGTTCTACTCTGTTCTGTGCTGGTCAGACCTCATCTGGAGTACTGTCTACTAGTTCTGGGTGCCGCGCTTTAAGAAGGACATTGACAAATTAGAACAGGTTCAGAAGAGGGCGACAAAAATGGTCAGGAGTCTGGAAACCAAGTCCTGTGAGGAAAGGTTGAAAGAGCTAGTAATGTATATCCTAGAGAGAAGAAGACATGATATCAGTCTTCAAGCACTTGAAAGGCTGTCACATGGAAAATGGCAGACTTGTTCTTTGCCCCTGAGGGCAATATGAGAAATAATGGGCTCAAATGATAAGCAAGCAGATTTTGGTTAAACATTAAGAATAACTTCCTCACAGAGCTGTTCGGCAGTGGAATAAATTACCAAGGGAGGTGATGGGCTCTCCTTCACTGGAGACTTTCAAACAGAGGCTGGACAGCTATCTGATGTGGATGCTGTAGCTGCGGATTTCTTGCATTGAGCAGGGGGTTGGACTAGATGACCTTGGAGATACCGTCCAACTCTATGCTTCTAGAAATTATTTATTAAAATAATTTTTTCCTACTGAACTTATAGTATAGTGACCTGACTTCATGGTGGAAGGAAGGCTCCACAGAAGCTACTGGGTTTTCTCCTCTCTCATGCACCTAGCATCCACTGCCATCTAGGAGACTGTCCACAGACTGGCATCCTGGTGTCATACTTGCACTTCCCAAAGGCAAAGCCACACTGGCATATAAACTTGGTTGTGTGCGGCCCCAGAATATGGTACCCGTCATTCCTGCCAAAGTTGGAGTAGATCTATGGCTATCCCCCACACCCAACTTTGTGGGAGTACATGTAGGAGTGTGTTTGTAGGGTAAGGAAGGAATGCTGGATCAAAAAGGTTAATTGGCTGTAGGGATGGGCGAACAGATTGCGGTTCGGGTTCGGCCGTTCGGTTCGACTGCGTTCGGTTCGTTCGTTCGGTTCGGATTTGTTCGGTTCGTTCGTTCGCCGAGTTCGGGTTCGGATGTTCAGTTCGTTCGTCCGAACAGGCTGTTCGGTTCGGCCGTTCGGGAAGTGTTGTTATGGTGTGGTTTTTTAAATATTTTTTTTGGTTTTTATATGGGGTTTTCTTATTTTTTTTAATCTAATATTATATATATCTGTCTACACTAAATCTAACCGCTATTAACTATTCTAAATGCTATGAAGTAAATGGATTATCTAATAAGTACACAGACCTACTCCTGCAAGCACTAAAACTAAATCACTAACGCTATCTCTATCACTAAGGTAACTCCTACAACTGTCTTCATCTATCTATCTATCCCCCCCATCCCATCCCGTGTGTGTGTGTGTGTGTGTGTGTGTGTGTGTGTGTGTGTGTGTATGTATATATATGGGATGGGGGGAATCTTCACAAATAGAAGAGGAGTCTGTAGTGAAATACATACATTACATACTCAATGAGTCTGTACAGCGCATAACACAAGGTTTCAGTTTATGGTTTAAGTTTCATTTCATTACAAAAGTGAAATGAAACTTAAAGCAATCTAAAAATCCTACTCAACACCTGCTGTTCAGGAACAATGACTAGCTCAGAAGGTGTTGGGAAGTGGGGAGGCAGATAATTAGTTTCGTTTCTTGCAAGCCTCTCCACCCCTGGTGCCTGGAAGTCTGCTCCTCAGTGACTGACACCTCCCTGTCATGTTTGACCTTCCAGTGAACCTTTTTTTCCCCACCCGAACATGATCAGAACTGACCGAACTGTTCGGCCATTTTGCCGTTCGGTGTTCGGTTTGTACGGTATGTTCTGGTTCGAGTTCGGTCGTCTGAACAGTTCGAGTTCGGGCCAAACTTCCGAACCGTGTTCGCCCATCCCTAATTGGCTGCAAGACATCAGTTTCTTAGACCAAAGGGAGCCAATGACCATTATAATCCTCTAATCTGAACTCAAGTATTCTGGAGCTATTTATCTTCTATAAATATTATTGTTTATAAATGGAATTTATTTAATATATACATTGGGCAGTAGAATAGGATACCTAAGTCATGCTCCAATGAAGCATTCACATAAATGGAGCACAAAACCAAAATCCTACAGGAGTAGGAAGTGGGGGCATAGCTGTCCTCGGAGGGAACATTTGTCCTGAAGCCCAAGTTGAGGGTAGGGCCCACAAATCCTGTCCCGTTGCAGCACAACTGAGTAGAGTGAGCAGAAGCGCATGTGGGGGGACTCACCTGGTGGGCAGTACAGGATGCAGCAAGTACCAGATGCACAAGGCAGACAGCACAGCCATAGTCTCCAGGGGCAGGGCTCCGGTGCAGCAAGCAGAGGTAGGGAGAGGCGCTGAGATGTCAGGAGTGTCTCTGGAACCAGAGCAGCAGACTCACCAGACTTAGCTTGTAAGTTGACAGTTTTGTGCAATAAGGTTGCAGGGGGAGGAAGGAGGGGAAGGATGGGACAGGGGAGAAGATGGTAATTGGGGTGTGGGGTCCATTTCTTGCAGCTGGGCCCATTCCAGCCTAGCTGCATCCCTTGTAGGAAGAGAAGTATGTACTCCTGAAAAATCAGGAGAACATACTCCCCTTCTTTTGGTATTTCAAAGTAACTCTGTGAACAGTCGTGTGACCCTAGGAAGGTTGTGGATTCTCCTTCATGGGATGTTTCCCAAACAAGCTGGATGTCCGTGTCAGTGATGCTGTAGATGACAGTTAATGTCCCTTTCAACTCTACGGTTTTATGTTTCCATAAAGTTGTCTAATAGTGACATAAATACAGCTTTATTACAGTGCCAGATATTTGGCAGAGACAATTATTTAAGTGAAAGAGTTAAAAGCCCTCAAATGCAGAAAATAGGCAATGTTTTGGCAAAGGAAAACTTTGTCTAATTTGTTTTAATTCTTTGAGCATATCTCTCAATGGAAGGACAAGGGGACTAAAAAGGAGAGAAGTATTTTCAACAAGTAAAATAAAAATGATTGTCATATCTAGTAGAAAAACTGGATGGAACAGATTAAAATTCTAAAAAGAAAAAAGCCCTCTTCTCCATGGAAACATAGGCTAAAGTCTCATCTGGCTTCAGGTGTTCCACCAGGATGTTTTGTCTGTGGACCAGCTCCCACCTGTTCATGCAGCATGTCTGAGCTTCTCAGGAAACTCTGTATTTGAATACAGTGTCCAGTACCCTCTCCAAGAATTCATCTAGTAGGCATCTCCAAGACCTCTGTGGCCTCAGCCACTAGTGCATGGAGGCTCCAGCCTGGGTTAAGCTCACTCTTACCTGCTTTCAAGCTCCTGTGGCCTCTCTCTAGGCTCCAAGGGTACACAGCCCTAACCCTAGAATAAAAAGTGTGCCACACAGCTGCCATCCTCAACTATTTTGCCTCCAACTGAGGCCGCTCTGCCCTCTCTGTTAAACTCTGTAAATTTCCATACTTGAGGATTGTAACGTCTTCCCCATAAGCATATATTATGTTATTGGATCCAGGTACCTTTTAATGTGCAGCTGCCGCTACCTCCATACCGATGTACATGAGACAGACATCTGCTATGACAATTCCTATGTTCATGCCTAAGTGTCAGCTAATTCTTGCCTTTTGTTCTGAAACAATTCAGAATGTTTTGTTCACATAACTCACATTTTTTCCCCTCAAAGAAATCTCGTTGCAGATAGTTCCACATCATAAAGTATATTTCTATGTTTAAAAAAAATAAGTGTATGCAAATTTTCTCTATGCTTTTATTTGCAGTGCTAAGAGAGTATTAAAACAGCCAGAGACTTGTACTAACAGATTTTTACAATATGTCAACGTGGAAGCACAGAATAATGCATTATCTGAACTAGCAAGTTCTGTGCGGAGGAAAAATTACTGCTAAGTTACAGTCTAGCAAATATGTTAACTGAGAATGACAACTTGATACGATGTTCAGTTAGAGACAATAGAGATGTTCCACATTCAAAGCAATCCACCGGTATCTTATGTATTTCTTAATATAGAACAGTTCTCTGAAATAATGACAAAACATTGATGAATGTGAGCCTGCATTATTCTAGCAGTCAATCAAAGGTAATGAGACACATGAAGTTCATTAGTTATATTGTAAACCTATCAGTCAGGAGTGTATCCTAAAACAGAGATAATGAGAAGAAAGAATACAAAAAAAGATGAGGTAAGACAAGCTCAGGGGCATACAATTGCATTGGTTTGGTTAGTCAGGAAATGCTGTTTACTTACAATGACCAAAATCATAGTCCTATCACTGTAAGGGATACTGTGGGGCATCCAGTCCAGCCCACTGCACTAATGTAGGACTCGCCATACTCAAACTAGCTGCACAAAAAATTTTATCCAACAAGAAGAAAAAGCCTATAAAAATTTGCCACAAGTAGAGACTGGGACTAACCAAATCACCAAACCAAGAACAAGAGGAACAGTCCCAAAAAGGCAATGTAAAAAATGTGAATCTGCAAAGGACTGAAATTACAGGACTTTATATCAGATGTAATAAATTTCATACATATTGTCACATTTATTATAAATCTAATCGAGGAAGTGTAAATTATCCATATCACATACAAGGATATAAAAATTGATACACAATACATATTGACATACAGGTCCTATAGACAATACCAGAATCAAGCACCATATATAACAAAGTGATCATGAAATGGACAATAAAACAATGGTCCAGCTATAAGCCACAATGATAATAAAACACACCAACATAAATCTGGTTCTGACATAAATCTGGTTCACCCTAAATTTATTGTTCCAGTATAATGACAGAGACTCTTTACCCTAAACTTCTTGTCTGAGAATTCTTAAAGGAGTCCAAGAGATCCAAAAGGATCTTCAGAAAAAAACAACACACATGGATCATTACAGTGGAGACTATCCATGGGTGTTGGTTTTCTGAAGATCCTTTTGGATTAAGACTCCCTGACATTATACTGGATTGCTGTCTTGAAAAAGGATAACAAAACAAGGATATAACCTGCGAACCTGTACACTGACTGACTGCTGTTGGACTATTGTCTATTTCATGATCACTTTGTTATATACGGTGTTTGATTCTGGTATTGCCTCTAGGACCTGTATGTCAATATATATTTTGTATCAATTTTATATCATTGTTTATGATTATTGTATGTGATATGGATAATTTACACTTCCTACATTAGATTTATAATAAATGTGATAATAGGTATGAATTTTATTACAACTGACATATAGTCCTGTAACTTCAGTCCTTTGTGGGTTTGCTAACCAGAGCATGCCAATACCTGAGGCAGGGAACAACTTTGTAAAAAGAATAATCCAGATAGCCCCACCCTACCCCCTCGCTCAATCAGCTGTTCGGTGGGTGGGGAAAGCACGGTCCTCTGGGCCCTATCTTCAGACCTCATCTTGTGGCAGGACTGCACAGCTCGACCAGGTGGGAGGTAACCTGTTATCCCACATTGGGAAACTTTAACCTGGGTGGGGCAATGGTAACACATGATACGTCACTGACCTTCTCCGGCCAATGCATTGTGGAGCAGCTGACTACCTGCCCCAGGGTGGAACTGGGTGAGTGGGTGCTGGCCATATGATCCACTGCATCGTGGACTAATGTGAAGTAAGGTTGTCCAAAGTGGGAGAACGTTTCATGTGGCCTCATCCATAGTCACCTTCAGTTTGAATAAATCTTTCCCTTCCATTGTATTAGCACCTCTGATATATTTATATTACGCGATCGTATCTCCTTTCAACCTTTTTGTTATGCTAAATAAGCTAAGCTCTTTTAACCTCATGTCAAAATATAGATTCTCCATTCCTCTGAACTTTCTGGTAGCTCTTTGCTGCACTTATTCCAATTTAAGTTCATCCTTCATGAGCATTGGTAATTAGTGAACATTGGTGAAAATGCAGTCATCCAACTTTAGATGCAGACTCCCAGCCAGCTATCTCCCTGCCCCTAAGTGTCCCTTTTTTAGGGAAGGTAATTGAATGGGTGGTTGCCCAACAGCTCCAGGCTCATCTCAACATTACTGGATTCCTATACCCAGTTTCAGTCAGGTTTTTGTCCTGAGTGGGTATGACACTGCACTTTGGGGCCTTAGTTGATGATCTGTGCCTGAAATTGACAAGGGGAATTGTACCTTGTTGATCATGTTAGATATTTCAGCAGCCTTTGACACAGTTGATCATGAGGTGTTGACACATCTCCAGGGTCTAGTGGAGGTGTGGGGGACTGTTCTTTAGTGGTTTCATCCATCCCTGTCGGGGAGGTCTCAGTGGGTGGTGATGGGTGATTGCTCGCCATCCCCTCGTGATGACCCTGGTGGGGTCCCACAGGGTTCCATTATGTCGTCTTTCTTGTTCAATGTGTATATGAGGCTGCTGGGAGAGCGTTTGGAGTGAAGTGCCATTGGTATGCTGATGACACCATGCGGATGACACCTAGCTCTACCTCTCTTTTTCATCCGACCCAGGTATTGCAGTCTCTGTGCTTACCCAAAGCCTGGCTGCTATCATCATCTTTTAGGTGAGTGTGAGTGGGAAGGGGGGCAGGGGGGTTGGTAAGGGTACAGAGCGGGAGAGGGCTGGGCACTCACAACGAGTGGCGTGCGACACGGGCGTCCCCGTCCCCGATGCCTCGGCACAAGGGAGGTGAATTATATGCCCGTCAGGATAGTGTTTGGCCGTACGATCCTACACAAGGATCAGGGCCCTATCATCATTGGGCGCCGAGGAATGAGTACTGGGGCACCCTGCCCACCGTTCAACCACTCTTGCCTCTGCCGTGCACACATGGGGGAGAGGGTAGTGCGGGGGTGATGTGAGGAAGGAGGGGGCAAGGTCCCAGGGACGGTAGGAGGGAAAACACTCTCTTGCGCTCCACGGGTAGGGAACCCACGCTACTCCACTCACCCAGCAGGCACTCACTCAGACACTCAACAGGGAACACTCACCACAGTCACGCTTGGCTCCTGCTTCCACAGCTACACAGGATGAAAGGGAGAAGGAAAGGGAACACAGTCTTGCGAAAAGGTCAGGCTCACTCCACGTTCGCACCAGGGGCCAGTTTCAGATCACCGGCGCCGCTAGCTCTGTGACACCGGCATTTGTATCGCAAGCTCCACCCAGCTTACGTGCCAGGAGACGTAGGGAGTGTCTTGCGGGCAGGGGCCCCGCCCCCTGCGCCTGCAGCGGTGTCGGCGTTGGGTCTGTTGCTGGAAGCGGCTGCGCTTCCGGGGAATCCCCCGTTGACGTGCTGGGGAAGCCTCCTGTTGTAGGCTCCTCGGGGCCTGGTGCTTCTGGCGACGCATCCTGGGGGAGTGTGGGGGCTGCCGGTAGGTGCTCCTGGGGTCCTGGGTGTGGTCTGGCGGGCCGGTTGCTTACAGTGAGTATTGAGTATATTATTGAAAATGTTTAAAAAAACAGCAATGCTATATCTGGTTTCTGGATTTGTACTGTTCTGGTATCATTTTCTATTGCTCAGGCTACAGTAGCATGGGGTTTCTAGGAGATACACTACTGTATAGGAGTAGACAGTTATTATTTATTTATTTATTGAAATTTATAAGCTGCCCTTTACTGAGGCTCAGGCTAGTTCACAAGTTGAAAAAACATTTAAATCAGTACAAAAAAATCCTAAAGCCCACCCAACCCTTCCAGAATCCTTCCAATACCAGTTCCAAAGCAGCAGGGCAGCATCTGAGAATGCCTCCCTGTAACCCCTTTGTTGTATGAATAAAACTAACAGATGGTACCCACAAGAAGGTGCTCCCAACTGATCACAGGCGCCACAATGGGGCATGGAAGGATTGGCGGTCTTTCAGATACGTGGGACCCGGATGGTTTAGGGATTTAAAGGTCAAATCTAGCACCTTGAATTATGCCTGGAAGGTTATAGGAAACCAGTGCAGACTTCAGAACACTGGTGTAACGTGCTCCTGGCACCCCATCCCTGAAAGGAGGCAAACTGCTGCATTCTGCACCAACTGCAGCTTCCAAACAATCATCAAGGGCAACCCCACGGGGAACGCATGGCAATAATCTATCTCGAGGTGATGAAAGCATGACAGTTGCTAAATCTGAATCAGAAAGAAAAGGCCTCAGTGTCTACCAGATGGAGATGGTGAAAAGTGCTGCTGGCCACCGCCACAACCTGATGATAATCCAGGCGAAACAGGGCATCCAGAAGAACTCCAAGACTGTGAACCATTGACCAGAGGGACTGGACTTCATCAATAACAGGAGTCCCAATCCCCTCCACAGGTCACAAAGCCGGCCAACTATCATCACATTAGTCTTGTCTGGATTCAGCCTCAGCGTCTCTGGGCTTTCACCGGTCAAGATGGGCAAGGGTCTAATTCACAACTGGTTGCCCTCATTGCCCCAAGGACCTCCTCAACATCAGTGGGTGATACCAATTGAAACTGATCCAAATAAACAAGACAAGACCGAGTTTCCATAACCCCAAACTCTGATTCTGCAGATGAAATGGCAGTGTCCAAGTTGTGGTGAATACGAGCGATTTTGTCTGCAAAGTAATTAATAAAAATGTTGGAGGACTTCGGTTCTGGGCAGAGGCAGACCAGATTAACCAAGCCTCTCGCTGCTCACAACAGCTCCACTAGATGAGACTCTGCAGATGCTATGATGGCAGAGAAGACAGCTTTCTTGACCACCAGTACAGCCACGGCATAGTCCTTTAAAAACGATCTATGCTGCAATCAGTCTGTTTCACTGCAAGTCGAGCACCATTATTGCTCTAGCCACCTGTCCTCCCACTTCAGCCATCTCAGGTCATCCATATACCAGGGTGACCTGTACTGGTGAAGTGGTGGGAGCGGATGCCTTGGTGTAACTATGTCGATGGACCTGGTCAAGATGTCATTCCACAAGGTGACCAGGCCACTGACAAAGTAGCCACTAAGATCAGTAGGTAAATCTTCCAAGAATTCTGGAAACCAATCAGATCCATGAGCCTCCTGGGGCGAACCGACCTAACTGGTCCACCACCCCGATAAGGGCATAGGAGGACCAGGATCTGGGGCTTCAGGAGGTAATGATCTGACCACAATGGAATCCCTGTATCCAGGTTGGTGCAAAACTTCAAATCCAATGCGTGTGCCATCTCATGTGTCAGGCCAGATATTACCTGGGATAGGCCTATGGTTATCATGGTGGCCGTGAACTCCTGCTCCATCCCTGAAAAACTAGTCTCAGCATGAATGTTGAAATCACCCAAGAAAAGAAGTCTAGGTGATTTCAACACCACCCCTGAGACCAACTTAGCTAGAGCAGTTAGGGAACCAACTGTGCAAGGGGGGGGGGGGGTGTTACACCAGAAGGATTCTCAATCTGTCCACAGCCAAATCCAACACAAGGTGGACACACACTGTCCGACGAGTTAGGCACCAGATGTTGGATTGTGCAACAGTCATAAGTAAAAGCCCATTGCAAGCCTTGCAAGCTTAATATGGGGCTTGTCCAGTAGGGGGAGGGTCAGGGAACCAAACAGGTTTTTTTTAGGGATGGGCGAACGCGGTTCGGCAGTTCGGAGTTTGTCCCTAACTCGACTGAACTCGAACCCGAACGCGAATATACCGAACAAACCGAACACCAAACGGCGAAATGGCCAAACAGTTCGGATCGCGTTCGGGTGAGTTCGGTGGCAAAAAAAGGTTCACTGGAAGGTCAAACATGACAGGGAGGTGTCAGTCACTGAGGAGCAGACTTCCAGGCACCAGGGGTGGAGAGGCTTGCAAGAAACGAAACTAATTATCTGCCTCCCC
>QEPC01001533.1:3169362-3180054 GCA_003113815.1 Sphenodon punctatus
CCCCCCCCCCCAGGGATCAGGTCTAATACTTACCGGCTGCTGCTGGGACGCCGCGGCCGCTGGTGCTGTGGAGGGGGGGACTCTGGGTTGAACTTGCCGGCAATGGAGGGGAATTTTTTTTTTTTTAAATCCAGGCTGGGCAGGGTGGGTGGGGGGGTGTCCCACCTTCCACCCGCGCAGCCTGGACTCGGGGAGGTTTTTGGTGGGTTTTTTTTACATTGCGGCCATTCATTTAAATGGCTGCAATGTAAAAAAAAAAATCCGGTACCCGGAATCCGGTAACCAGACCGGATTACCGGGTTGAATCCGATAATGCCGGTACGCCCAGTACTGGCATTATCGGATACCAGAAATTCCAGTAGTCCCGAGCCTAGTACGTGGACGCAGATTGGGCTGGAGACCATTTGGACCGAAAATCTACCAGTGGGTACCTATTTTTGCTCGGTGGAGTGTTGTAGCAGCACTTGCGGTGTGGCTCAATAGCAAAGATTTGGGTCTGACACAATGTTTCATAAAATGATTTGCCCCATGCTTACTCCCAAGTGAACTCAATTATTCATACCCCCACAACTTCAGATGAGGGAGATCTGGGGATGTTTGAGTTGTGTCGCATGTTATAAAATTCACTGATGCATCTTTTCTGTGTGGTGCTTTCTAATTTCACCCAATCCCTACTAATTTCCTCTCTGTGCCCCCCTTATCACTCCATCTAGCCCTGTATCATTCCACCCATTCCCAATGACCCTCTCTTTCTCATTCTATGCAGTGTCTTGTCATTTTGCCTGGTCCCTGTCAGCCTCTCCTTGTCATTTTACTTACTCCCTTGTCATTCCAGCTGCTTCCCATGCCTCTCTCATCAGCCCACCTAGTCTCTTGTCATTGCACTTCACTCCCCATGGCAATCTCCTTATAATTGTATCTAATCCTTTGTCATCCCACTCTCTGCTATTTGTCCCCTCTTTGTCATTCTACTCAATCCTCTCCAACTCCTCTTTGGAGGTTTTTAAACAAGCGCCTCCCCAACAGTTATTTACCCATCACCCACCTATCATTCATGTCGAAGGGTTGCATAGGGTGCCAATGTGGCCCTGCAACATACACAATGGGTAGATAATGGGTGAGGAGGCACTTTTCTAAAAACACCCTTTGTCATTCCCACCTGTTTCCATGGCTTTCTCCTTGAGAATTCACCTGCTCCCTCTAGACTTCCTACTTATAATTCCAGCCAGTCTCATGTCATTCCACCTAGGCCGTTGTCATTACATCTGTTCCTTTCAGACCTGATAGGTAGTATCATTCCAACTGTTCCCTTAATTCATGACTTGGATGATGGGTTAAGGGAACACTTATAAAGTTTGCAGATGACACAAAAATGGGAGTAGCTAACATTTTGGAATATAGAATTTGAAAAAATCTTGATAGGTTAAAAATCTGGGCTGAAATTAGAAAGAACAAATGCACAAGTAGAAGATGGGGATACGTGGCTTGGCAGGAGCACACATGAAAAGGATCTAGGGATTATAGTCGATCACAAACTGAACATGAGTCAGCAATGTGATGTAGCTACAAAAAAGGCTAATGCAATTCTAGGCTGCATTAACAGAAGTATTGTTGCCAAGTCAGCAGAAGTAAACGTTCAACTCTATTCGGCACTGGTGAGACCTCACTTCCCCTAGAGTATTGTGCTCAGTCTTGAGTGCCTAATTTTAAGAAGGAGATTGACAAGTTGGAGTGGGTTGAGAGAAGGGTGACAAAGATGACAAAGTGTCTGGAAAGCAAGTCATGAGGAAAAGTTGAAGGAACTGGGTATGTTTAGCCAAGTAAAGAGGAGATTAAGGGGAGACATGACAGCAGTCTTCAGGTATCTAAAGGGCTTCTACCAAGAAGATGGAAAGGTACTGTTCTTCATTGCTACAGAGGGCAGGGCTAGAAATAATGAGCTCAAGTTACAAGATGGTATATTTTGATTGAATATCAGAAAAAACGTCCTAATGGAAAGTTATGCAGCAATGGAACAAGTTGCATAGGGAGGTTGTAGGCTCTCAACTCCTGAAGGTTTTCAAAGAGAGACTGGAAAATCATCTATTGAGGATGTTGTAGCGGTAACCACCCTGCATACAAGCAGGGGTTGGACTACATGACCCCTGACGTTCCCACCAATGCTAAGATTCTATGCTTCGCATTAGCATTCTATCCAGTAACCTATTCCATTTATTTCCCCTGACCCTTCTCTTGTCGTTCTTCCTACTTCCATGACCCTTTTCTCTTCGTTCCACCTGCTCCTCATGGCACCCCTTGTCATTCCACCTTATCTAACCTGTTCTTTCTCCCTGCTTGTCATTCCTCCAGCTCCCCATTTTCCTCATCATTCAACCCAGTCTCTTGTCATTCCATACAGCTCTCTTTGCAGTTTATACTTGTTTCTCCATTATTGTATTTACCCATGTTTTTCTGTTGGTTGCTACAACATCTGGCACCTGATAAGATATATTCCAGCTCAGAAAACCTATTGGCATCCCCACATTTCCATTATTTCAAATTGGCATTCCACATTATTCCTTTAAGTAGTCACCTCATTAAGTGCTTTTCCTGGTAGGCAACCAGGAAAGAGATGCAGGAATACTTGCCTCTTTGCCTTACCAATGCACAACACTGACTCCTTTCAGGCATGATACTGGGATTCTGCACCAAAAAACTAACTGTCCAGCTTGAATTTGGCCTGTTGGGAAGGATGTTATGACAAAAGTGATATCTATGAAAAGAGTTTTTGGATGAGGCCCTAGGTTTGTCAATGTGGGATTCAAATTTAATGGTTCCTGATCTCTTCTTCATTTTGGAAGGTTAGAGTAATGTTATCATAGGGACCCTTGCTGACTGCATTACTGCAATTTGCAGTAATTTTTGCAGAATCAGCCAATCCTTGCAGTGCCATGCTGAAATTGCAGTGAAACTGCAGTGAGGGCTGTCTGCAGGATCTTTAAATCCTGGCTCAGGCATAAACTTGTTGCCTGACCCTAAACTAAAACTGCTGCTGCANCAGAATAACCATTAGTAACAGTGTGACCTTTGTGGAAAACTCAAGTGACAGTGTGATGACTCTCCAAGGTCCAGGCGAAAGAGAACAATCCACCACAGACAAAACCACTGAAAGGGAGCAATCCTCTGAACAAATAGTCGAAATCGGCACACAGGTAACAGAAGTGCAGGAACAGACACAGCCAGCTGCTGATACGGAGCCAAGGCAGTCGACGAGGTCTAACAAAGGCATTCCGCCCATTCATCTGTCCTACAAAGTAAATTGTCAGAGTCAGCATCCTGGGAGGACATTTCGCAGATGTCAGAAGGGGAGGCAGAAAAATGGGTAAAAGCAGCTGAAGAAGAAGTAAAGTCCATGCAAGACAACGCGACGTGGACACTTACTCCACTGCCCACAGGGAGAAAGATTATAGGTTGTAAATGGACATTTAAAATCAAGTACAAAGCACAGGGAAATATTGAACGGTACAAGGCCTGACTTGTTGCGAAAGGATACTCTCAGAAGTACGGAGAAGACTACGATGAAACACTTGCACCTGTAGTTAAGCACACTACAATCAGAACATTAAATATAGCTGCCGGAAAAGTAATGCAAGTCAAGCATATGGACATGAAAACAACGTTCCTAAATGGTGAGTTGAAGGAAGATATTTACATGGACCAACCACCGGGGCAGGGGTGGATTGGGAAATCAAAGTGGCTTGGGAAAATATAGTGTTAGTGGCCCTGTGCCGGCGGCATAGCCGCCGGCGCACCGGAAACGGGCCAAGGGGGCGTGGCTTGGGGGCATGGCTTGGGGCGGGCAGAGTGCACCAGATTTGGGGCCTATTGGAGCTGAGTTCCCAGACTCAGATCCTCAGCAGCCTGGCAAGGGTGAGCGGGAGGTTATGGGGGGATTGCAGGGGGGAGACTGCCACTGGGTGGGTACTGGCCCTCATTTCAGTGCTCTGGCTCCCCAAATCACTCCGTTTCNATGATACCTTTTTAGTATATACTTGGTTCGGCCATTCAGTTTGGGAACCGAGTTCGGGTTCTGTCCAGGGACTGAGTTCGGATTCGGACATTCAGTTCGGTGGAGTTCGGTTCGGCCGAATATTCGGGGGTCACCCACCCACTTGTGGAGACAGAATGCAGGCAGGGCTTGACAGACCATTGGTCTGACACAGTATGGCACTTCTTATGTTCCTATCTTTTTATGTTCTTTAGATCTGCGGCAAAAAAATCAGAAGGGGCAGTCAAGGGATGACATCGGGCCTAATTGCCCATGTGGAGATCGTCCACCAAGAGAAGGTGACGCAGCGGGACTCCGGTGTGGAGGAGCATCATCACCAGAAGAAGGGGGGGGAAGGGATGGTAGAAGTACCACCATCACAGCCCTTCCCCCTCCTCCAGCTCCGCTAAGGAGTCCCCCCGGGAGGAGTCTGAAGCGGCAAGGGCTTTTCGGGCCCAACTCAAGAGGCTGACACAGGACTTCATGGAGGCACAAAAAAAGTATATGGACGGGCTAAGGCTGCAAGCCCTGACAATGGAGAACCGGCTGGTGAAACAGTTCCAGGAGGTCGAGGTATGAGAACAGAAGGTGGAGGCTTATTCCCAGTACCTCCGCACTGAGATCACCAACCTGGAACTCTACCGCTTGTCGGTCTCCAAGTGGCAGGCGTCCATGGCAGGGGCCATGGACTTTGCCCGCCAACATGGGTACCAAATGGAGGAGGACGTAATGCCCGCCCCTAGGTCCCGTGCACCCCTTTTGCCTTTCCCCCACATTCTGGGGGACAGGCCCACAGAGTAGACCCATAAGTTTCCTTTCTTTTTATATAAATTAATGTTTGGCTTTGGTTTTATAAAGTTGTAGTAATGTGGTGGTGGTATGGTTGAAAAAGTATTTATAAAAGTTATATTTGTTGTTACGAGCTTTGTTTGACTTGCCAATTGACATATTCCTCATGCCGCAGGAGCTTGTCAAAACGTGCCTTCAGCCCTGCCTTCAGCTGCCACACCAGGTCAACTGCCTCATTGGTCAGCTTCCTGCCCTCAGGGCCACAATCCCGCCCCTGGATAATCTCCTCCAGCCTCCTGAGGAGACTCTGGATCAGAGGGGTCAGCTGGCTGAGGGTGGCCGTGGAGCTGCTCACAGTCTCCGTCACGGCCAGGAATGGTCTGAGTACAAAGACGGTGTGAGCAAGAATCTCCCATTCCGCCCCATCGTACCCTGGAGGTGCCCCGCTGTCCGTCACCAGTTGAACCTGATTCAAGGTGGCTTTCTGCTCAAGAAGCCAGTTGAGCATCAGGAAGGTGGAATTCCACCGTGTGGAGACATCCTGCTCCAGCTGGTGTACTGGGGAGCCTTGCTCTGCCTGCTTTGCCCGGAGGAGGTCGCTGCCCTTCATGCTCCGGTTAAAGAACCCAGCCAGCTTCCTCCGCCGCTCAATCAGGGAGCTACGGGTGCCTGCCCCAATCCCCTTCTCCCCTAAGCCCAGAGCGTCCCTGATCACAAGCTGGAGGGTGTGTGCGGCACAAGGGATGCTCGTGAAGCCCCCCTCATGGATGGCCTTCAGTATATTGACTGCGTTGTCCATCACCACACACCCCTTGGTGAAGGGTGCGCCTGGCATGACCCACTCCCTCACCATGGCAGTCAGGGCTGCCTATATGTTCCTAGCAGTGTGGGGGCCGTCCAGGACTTCCGCCTGAAGCAGGGCCCACTTATACCCTGCTTCAGGACCTCTCCTGCCACTGGCAAATGCTGCCTCCGGGTCCTGCCACCAGTGCGTCGTCACAGCCAGGTATGCATGCTACGCATTTCTACTGGACCACAGGTCAGTGGTAAAACGTATGGTAGAACGCTCAGCCCCTGCCAGCTGCTCCCTCACTCGCTCCTTCAAAGCCTTGTACAGGACTAGCACCACCTGACGACTCAGGGTGGTGCGCGATGGCAGCTGAAACTGTGGGGCCAGGAACCCAATCAGCTGCCTAAAGCCCATGTCCTGTACCATGGAGAAGGGCTGCCCATCGAGTGCGATCATTTTGCCCAACAGGCGCATGGCTTTCGCTTGAAAACCATACCGCCCTCCAGCTGCCGATGGACTTGGCAGCTGCCCCCACCTGAGCTCCTCCATGGTGGACTGACACTGCTGGCGAGGTGGCGGCTGCTGCTGCTGTTCTTCCCCCCCTAGCAGGAATACTGCTTCTGCTGCTAGAGGCAGCTGTTGGTGCAGGACGCTTGCCCGCTGAAGGAGGCGGACAACTGGCTGCTGCAGTTGGGAACCTGCTGGCATCCACTGCCCTGGCCTGCTTGCTTAGCAGAAGAGTGCTGTGGCATGTCTTCAGATGCCTTGCCATGGCAGTTGTCCCAAGGTTGGTGAGCACCTGCCCACGCTTCACCACCTTATTGCACAAAGTGCACTGCACCTCCCTGGGATCATCCGCCCACACCAGCTTAAAATGTGCCAAGACAGAGGATTTTTTGCCCCCTCCTGCCTTCTGGCCCGCACCGGGTGACGCACCGCTGCCAGCGCTGCTGGGAAGGGCAGAACTTGGTGGCAACACAGCTTTGGAAGGGACAGCCATCGCCTCAGCTCCAGACATCTCCTCTGCGGGACTAGTGTCTGCCTCTGCCTCACTGTCCCCAATCACGGCGATGTCCCATGAAGGGGAGAACCTGGAACCCTGAGGCTTGACTGCCCACAATGCTGATGCCACTCTCCCTGTGCCCCCTATAGCCAGGGCCCCAATTCTTCTGCAATTTCCCCCAAAAAATTCTGCGACCCGATATTGAAAATTCTGCAACTCAATATTGAAAATTCTGCAATCCAAAATTGAAAATTCTGTGACCAATAAAGTTACACCCACCCACCAAAATACATGGCAACACAGAGAGCACAACAGGACACCCACCCCCAAAACACATGGCAACACAGAGGGCACAACAGGACACCCACCCCCAAAACACATGGCAACACAGAGGGCACAACAGGACAGGACACTCATCCCCAACCACACGTGCCAATGCAGAGGGCACAGTGGGATCCCTCCAACACACGTGCTAATGCAGAGGGCACAGTGGGACCCCTCCAACACACGTGCCAATACAGAGGGCATAGCGGGACACCCCCCAACACGTGCCAATGCAGAGGCCACAGTGGGAACCCCCCACCCAGGAGGACCCCCCCACCTGCTTACCTTACGACTGGAGTGGCGGCGGCTGGAGTCCCTCTTGGCAGTGGCGGTGGCTGGAGTCCCTGGCGGCTGCGGCTGGAGTCCCTCTCGGTGGCGGCTGTGGCTGGAGTCCCTCTCGGTGGCGGTGGCGGCTGCGGCTGGAGTCCCTCGCGGCGGTGGCGGCTGCGGCTGGAGTCCCTCGTGGCGGCGGCGGCTGGACTCCCTCTCGACGGCGGCTGGACTCCCTCTCGGTGCCAGCGGCGGCGGCGGCGGCGGCTGGACTCCCTCGGCGCTCAGGTTGGGTCCCTTGGTGGCAGTCTCTTCCTCAATGAAGAAGTGGCTTGGTAAGTGGCAGGGTCTGGGATCTGCTTTATAAAGGCCGCGCAAGCCCCTGATTGGCTTATGGCCTGAATAAAGCGGTCCCAGATTGGCTCAGCGCCAGCTAAGGGAAATCCCATAGGGGATTTCTGCGAATCGTGGGAGCGCAGAAGAATCGGGGCCGTGCCTATAGCTGCTGCTGCTGCTCCTCCTCCTCTCCCTACTGTCATTGCCTGGGGTTCAGGCCCTGCCTCTAGCAGCCAGGGTGGGATCCACCAGCCCTGGACTGCTGAGGATCACCTCAGCAATGGGGGACATTGTTGGCCCTGGAGGAACAATAGAAGCACCTGCTCCAGCAGCAGAGACAGTTGCAGCCTCATGTCCTGCAGGCCTTCTAGTGCCCTGCGTGGCAGTGGAGGACGCTGGCAGGAGGCACTGCCAAACCACCCCTAGGCTAGTGCCACTGCTGGGACCCTCTGAAGCCTGTCGCCCAAAATCAGGACTGTGGAGTTTGGAGCGTGGTAATGGGCTCTGGCTGCTGCCTGCTGCCGCTCCTCTGGCACGGCTCCTACCACCTCTGCCACGTGCCCCATTGCCTGCGTTACAGGCTGCAGACCGGCCTCTTCTGTTTCCCTTCTCCATTTGTCCCTCCCAAATAATGCACACAAAGATTTTATATTTTATTTTTTTATTAAAATTGTTTATCTGATATTATATATATATCTAAACTAAGTCTAACTGCTATTAACTATTCTAAAACCTATGAAACTAAATCGAATATCTAATAAATAACTACAAGGCCTAGTCCTACAAACACACTATACTATACACTATCTCTGTCTGTCTCTATAACTAAGCTAACTCCTATCTATCTATCTATCTATCTATCTATCTATCTATCACACAGGGATGGGGGGGGGGGTACAAACAGCTCACACCAAACAACACAGGGAGGGGTACAAAACTAAATTGAAACCTAGATCAATCTAATCCTTCTCTAAATAAATCCAAAAACAGGGGAAGGGAATCAGGGATGGAATATATAAAGGGAGAAGGGGAGGATTCAATGGAGGGTAGGGAGAAACCTCTCTGTCTGCCTCAGCTCCTCCAGCTCTATTTCTTGGAGGGCCCCCTTTGTAGTCAGCTTGTGGTTGGCTACTGAAGGAGGTGTTTTCCTTTTTTGTTATCTATTACTGGATCAGGGGTTGCTTAGAAAAAACTACTAGATTTCCAGAGTTAAACCTTTTCATATGATGATTAACTCTTTCATTTCTATAAGCTTGCATCTAGCCCCTTGCTAGGGCATTTCTTTGCCACCAGCCTTAATTTTTCTTCACAATTGCAATTAGCCTTACAGTAGTTAAGGCAGATTCACATTTTCTCACACTTTAACACAACAGGAAATTGTATAAGGCATCTTTTTTATACACTTTTATTATGAAATAATTTAAATACTATACTTCATATTTTTCCAGATTCAATTTACCAAAAATAAAATTTATTTTAACTCCAAATGGTAATTAACTTAAACTATGCCTTTTAGAAAACACTGCATCTACATGGACTTACTTCATTTCTGATTTATATCTATTTCATTCAGGTCTTATTGACTACTTAACTGAAATTAAGATGTAGACAACTTTTTTAAAGATGTGAACCTCTTTTACAGTATTTGTGATACATATCAATCTTAATTTCAGTTAAGTTGCCCAGATCTGTGGCACTGGCCAGGAGGAGAGCAGTGGCCCATCTACTTGGTGGACGGCCGCTTCAGTTCTACTCGTGGTTAGGGCTTGCCCAGGGTAACACCACAGAGCTTTGGATGGCAGCCTAGAGTGACCAATCCACCCGCAGCTTTATGGTGTGGGGGGACAGCCACATGAGCAAACTGCAGGCCGCCAAAACTGGTTTCAGGTTGAGCACTCCCCCTGTCTAAAGACACCCTTTGTCACACATCTGTTGCTTCGTGGGTATTCGTTTTGCGTGTTCACAGCAGAAACTCTTCCCTTATAAACAATCCACACTAGAGAATGACTAGGGACATAGGGAAATTTGGAAGACATTAAAGCTGAGATAGGTAGCAGAACATGTGTGTGTGGGTTTGTTTGTTTTTGTTGTTGGTTGTTGCAATCACAAGCAGGGCAACCTATTTTTTTATTTTTGCAATCTTGGTTATTGTTTTCTGGTTTCATTTGTTTGCAGTTTTCCATTCATTTTTTGACATGAACAGTGAAAATTAGTGGGGTAAAAAACAGTGCTTTTTAAAAGGAATTTTCATTGGGGGAGAATGAATTCAAAAAGTCACTTTTAAACCATGCAAAGGACCACTTTTAACCTTAAAAAAACCCACATTAAACACCAATTTATATAAATAAAATAATGTTATGATACATGTATGTTATTAAAGGTTTGTGATTTAAAGAAATTTAGCACTTACATTTCAGTGTTGCCCCCAACCTGCAGAGGAAGAGGATTGGGGCTGAAAGACGAAGACAAAGTGTGGGTGCATGGAGCCTAAGTTGTAACTGAGCAGAATATGTGAGACTGTACAATGTCTTTACTGATAACTTGGCTTGTATGTTAAGGCAGGAGCCTTAACTTGCAATTTCCATACTTTTAAGTGCATAATTGAATTTGCAAGAGCCTTAACTCTTCTTGTATACTGACTTTTTTTGACTATGGAATATCCAAGTTTTTTGTTAAATACAAAGTGCCCCCCCGGCCCTTGCTCTTTTATCTCCCCCCACACCCAAAGCACCCCCTTGCCCCAGCTCCCTTGCCCCCTGTCTAAAGCACTCCCACCCTTGCTCCCTTGCCTCCCCACACCCAAAGCACCTCCTGCCCTCACTCCCTTGCCCCACCAAAGCAGCTCCCCTGCCCTCGCTTCCTTGTGTCCCCTGCCCTCGCTTCCTTGCACCCCAACACCAAAAGCCCCCCCTGCCCTCACTCTCTTTCCTCCCGCCCTCACTCCCTTGTCTCCCTCACACCCAAAGCACCCCCTGCCCTCACTCCTTTGCCCCCTGCCCTCACTCCCTTCTCCCCCACACCCAAAGTGCCCTCCTGCCCTCAGTCCTTTGCCCCACCACACCCAAAGCGCCTCCTCCTACCCCAGCTCCCTTGTTTCCCACACCCAAAACACCTTCTGCCCTCATTCCTTTGTCCCCACCCACCCAAAGCACC
>QEPC01001533.1:3192352-3204338 GCA_003113815.1 Sphenodon punctatus
GCAAGCCGCGCACAGCACACTGACAGCCGGGTCCCTCCTGGGTCTGGCTGTTGTGCGCGGCTTGCAGCCCCGGCCCCACATCATGCTGGGAGAGCCGGGAGACGGGACCTTTAAAAGAGCCTGAGGCTGAGAGTGTAGCAGCGCTGGGGGCTTGTAGGGCACCGCCCCCAGCGCCAAAGCAAGGAGCCGCCGCTGCCGCGTTCGCTCATCCCTAATCTTCAGCTTGGAAAAGAGATGACTGAGATGAGATATGATAGGGGTGTATAAAATCATGAGTGGTGTGGAACTTGTAAACAGGAAATGGTTATTTACCCTCTCAACTAGTACTAAAATTAGGGGACACTCCATGAAACTCACAGGTGGCAGAGTAAAAACAAACAAAAGAAAGTATTTTTTAACTCAGCGTACAATTAGGTTGTGGAATTTACTGCCAGAGGAGATGGTCAAGGCCAGCAGTATAGCTGAGTTTAAAAGAGGTTTGAACAAGTTTCTGGAAGATAGGTCCATTAGCAGCTATTAGCTAGATAGGATTGGGGAACAAAACCCTTTACTGTCAGGAGCCTGGGGAAGACCCACAGGGAATGGATAGCATGGTGACCTGTTGGGTGCTTCTCCTAGGCCCCCGTGATTGCCACTGTCCGAGACAGGATGCTGGGCTCGATGGACCATTGATCTGACCTAGTATGGCACTTCTTATGTTCTTAAAATCAGTTTGAGACAATTATGCTTATATCTTACAGAATTTTTAACAGTAGTTTCTAAATGTGCTACAACTAAATATAGAAGTGAAATTTCCAACAGAAATTTTCCACTGCACTACTGTAGTATTTTGTAATGCAAAAAGCAAGCTCCTCAGAGTTCTGTTTTTGCTAATCCAAGATGTATACAATCTTTTAACCCGACCATGGTGTTTAGAAGTTTGCAAATTTATGAAAACATTGTTCACACAAGTAGTGAGGGAGCAATGCAGGAAAATTCCTATTGAGGGTTGCTAGGAATTTCATGATCTGTCCTGCTAGAATTAGACTTGACAAGTAAATGAGGAATCGTGCAGTGGCCCCTGGTTTAGGCCAAGCTGCGAGTAAGCATGTTGAATATTAATACATCGATTTCTCTGAAGCAGGCTGATAAAAAACTTGAGAGAATGCACCTTATAGATGTACTTCTTAAAGAGAAACTAAGCATTATGGTATACTGAATATCCCCCAAAATAGTGGTATGTGAAAACTCTTGACTGAGGGTTTCACTTGAGTTAGTGACATTCCTCTGTACGTCCCTCTTTTAATCTTGATTAAAATGGTAATGGGATCTGTAATTGGCCTTTTTGGTGGTTTAAAGTTAAAACAGCAGGCTGTATTAACTCTGAAAACAATTATTTGGTGGAATGTATAATAGTATTTTTCCTTAGCTGTACTACTATAGGATAGTATTACTGACAGATCCCCAAAGGTTTACTAACCTTACTGAATGGCTTTTTATATGGACTGCTAACCCCATACAGAACATGCTTGGGCAACAACTTTTCTTAGTTATGAAAGTGAGATCTTGTAGCAATAGAATGCAGCCCTATCTTTTAAAGACCATGCTCTGGAATGGAGTCTAGAAATACCAGGGACAGGGCAAGGGAGTGTCAGTGTATGGAAAAATGCCAGCCACATCACAAGATAGTATGTTGATCTATTAAACTGTTTCCTGAAACAGATCCCTAATGTCAACACATTATTAAAGTTGGGTGCTTTTAGACAAGCATCTCCTCACGCACTACCCACCCACTGCAGTGGTGCCTTGTAACATTTATAATGGGTAGGAGGTGGGTGAGTAGTGGGTAGGGAGGTGCAGCCTTGTGTGGTTTGTGTCTTTGAAGGAGGAAATAGGCAATAGCCACATTAGCTACTTTGAATTTTGCCCCCCACTCTACTTCAAATTTGGGATCTTAATGACTTTTCCATGCATTTTTTCCCCTTGTTCACTGATCTGGGAGCTTTCAGTTTGTAGGAAGGACTGAAAGTACTATATCAGAAGTGGGGAATCTTTTCCTTCCCAGGGCCCAATTGCAGCATTTATGGTGTGCGTGTTAGGATATCCCTGCATTTTGGGATGTCTTTCTTTGAATGCCACATGCTGGATTGTGTGCATGTTGTATCCTTGTGTGCATGTTCTATTTCATTGATCATGAAAGTGTGCAATGTTTGGGTTGGCCCTGCCTACTGTTGGCCCTGC
Organism: Sphenodon punctatus; assembly: GCA_003113815.1. NCBI lineage: Eukaryota > Metazoa > Chordata > Lepidosauria > Sphenodontia > Sphenodontidae > Sphenodon > Sphenodon punctatus. The sequence continues at coordinate 3,194,573 of QEPC01001533.1, forward strand.
CCATTGCCCCAGCAGCCTCAGAACCTACCACCCGCTACGCATACTGCCATACAATCCTAATCCATAGTCCATTAGAAACTTCTCTTCCATTCACTTTACTCCCAGAGGCTGTCATTCCAGTCCCTGGAGCGGTCATTCCACTCCCAGGGATTGTCGTAACATTTTGAGGTCTCCCAGTATATTCACAACAGTGTTAGGCAGGATCCCAATCCCAACATATTTTAATGGATCCCTATGGCCATTCTGGAGATGTCTATGCATTCCTGTGGCCATTCCCTGTCCTTTTTAGTATATCATGTGAAAAGGGCAAAGAGCAGAATTTTGAGTTCACTGTGGGAATTGGGGAGGGGGGGGGATTTCCTCTTCACCCACCATATGTATTAAAAATGCCTTGGTGAAAACTGGAACTGGACATAAAGAGACAAACAAATGAAACAAACAAATGGACTGACTTAAATGCACAAACAACAGGAAAAGATGAAAACGGGTAACTGAATGAAGGTCAGATGTTTGCTATCTCTTTCTGGTTGAATCATTTAGATTCCACAGGTTTGATTGTTTTGGTGGGTACTCGCTGCAGCTCTAGAAGACGTCACTCACTCACTCGCACTCTTACAAATAAAGAGTTTTATTGACTTCAGTGAGTTCAGGACTGCAGACGCACAGTGCAGTCTTCCCTGACAAACGTACCCTTTAAACTTTCCTAGCACTAGGTAAAGACCCGGAGGAGGGGAAAACTGAAGAAGGAAAGAAGTTGGGGATTAGGAGCTGGGTGTCAGGCTGAGAGCGGCTAGAAGTGATTGACAGGGCAAGCGGTCACATGATGTTGCCACGCCACGTTCCCAGCGCTAGCTTGTAGCTCCAGCAGCAGGAGCCACGATCCGGGAACAAAGTTGTAGGCGCAGCCGCCAGGAGCGGAGAGAGTGGCGGCAGAGCAGCCCCAGCCCTGCACTCCCTTTGCTTTGGAGAAAGAAAGCGAGTCTAGGGCCAGTGGCCGCCCTTCCCGGCGCCTCGCCCTCCTTCCCACTGTTGCTATTCTCCTCTCCAAATAACAAAGGGGGAGCCCCGGGGGCGAGAGGAGGAGCAGGGGCCGGAGGGGGAGGGACGGACGGCAGCAGCACGGACAAAAGTTGTGTAGCGCCTGCTAGATAAGGGGGCAGCTTTCTGCAACGGGAGCGGCTGCTCTGCAACTTCTCCTACTTGGTGCTTCTGGCTTCGGCTCCGGCTCGGCAGAGCAGCCTGGAGGAGCCGCCGAGCGGGCTGGGCTGGGCACTTGGCTGCAAGTTAGGGTGTCGCCTCCTGGCTGGAGTGGAGGCGGGAGACTCGGCGGCGGCAGCAGCTGCAGGTAAGCTGGTGAATAATTGACGGCGGTCCGGTAGTAAAGCGACTCCACAAGCTCAGCGGGGGAAAGGGGACACCGGGGAGCGGACAAAGGGCAGCGGACGGAGCTGCTCTCCCGCCTTCTCCGGTCAGTGGGCAGGCAGGGGGGCAAGTTTCTTTTTTTGTTCCTCTGTGGGGAACGACATTTCAGTTTCTCCCGGCTCCCAAGAGGCCAGAGAGAAGTGCTAGTCCAGGGCAGCTTAAAATAACGCGGAGAGACTCGGCCACAGGAATCCCCTCCATGTGGGACGCGGGGCGGGGCCGGGCCGGGGGAGACCCTGGCACCTCCTTGGGGTCTGCAGGTGCCTTACTGCTGGGAAGGAGGCTGCATTGTTGGCTGTTAGTACCGGCGTTGTCTGACTCTGGCAAGCCCCTGAGGCAGGGACCCCAGGCTGCTTTCTGGAGCCATGCCAAAGCAACGCCTTGCAAGGCGCTTGAAGAGACTGGGCGCAGCCCGGGTGGTGGCCTCCAGGGAGGGACTGGGCTTGTGGCACACGAGAGGGGAGAGGGGGATTGCTACCTAGCGGCAGGCGACCCCTGAAGGTTGCAAGGCTGTGGCAGCACCGCTGTGCGACTCCGCACGTCACAGCTAGTCTTGATCAGTCTCCTGCTTGGCTCACGCTGCAGGAGACTTGTGCAAGTCTCTTACCCGGCCTCGGAAAAATGACTTTGCGTTTGGCCACTTGTCCCCGACACAACTTGTCAGCTATAGATTTCAGGTTGGAAAGTGGGTTGCACCATGTTAAAGGGGAGTCATAAGCTTTTGCTTCTGCTTCCTTTTCACACTCGATATAATCCCATGACCCCAGACACCAGCAAAATCATATCGAAGTATATAAAATGTCTGTCTAGGTCGTGACCCAGTTTGGGGTCCAGACCTATAGTTTGGGTGTTAGTTTTTTTTCATCATCTCCTTTCTGGAACGATTACAGAATGAAAACCACTACTAACGTGTGTGCGGGTAAAAAACAATCGCCCTCTACTTGGGGGACTGGGCACCGTAGGTGATATAAGTAACCGTCCCGCTGGAACTTAGACACGTATAAAAATAAAGTTTTGGGGACTGATTCAAGCAGGCAGTGGGCAAGCTCCTGATTTGTAGTTTGCATACAAACAAGGACGTTAGTTCAGCAGTTCCCAGCTTCTTTCTCTTTTGTGGGCCAGGCTTACTGTAAATGCAAGAGATACTAGCCTTTTTGAATCTGACCTAAATATTATTGCTCTGGGAAAATTACAGAACAACTTGCATATGGCTTACGCTGGAAGTTAGATATGAGCATTACAGCACTTTATATTCTAGTTATGATTATGAAAGCTAGGCAGTGCTTGTTCTTTGCCCAGTATTTTTCTTTAGTGAGAGAACTGTAACTGAAGTGTAATGACTGCATCATAACGATATATATGATGCACTTTAGCCTGTAACATATAGCAGCATCCTTGGCTTTCCCTGCTCTTATTACTTTTATTCATATTAAAAAAAAATAATTTGGTAGGACTTTTGTTGTCAACCATTTAACTAAAAGAAAGAACAATTTTCTTGTTAATGTGATATGTATAGTGCTTGGTTCCAGAATGTAAAAATTAGTAACACTTCTCTGAATATAGAAGTGTGTACTATTGTGTTATGTACATATGTAAAATTTGCTAAAGTACTATTGTGTCACATGTATACAGTTTACAAAATTCCTGAACCAGTTAAATTTATTTTTTCCATCTATATTGCAGATATTGCTGACGAACCAGTTCTGTGTATAAAAGGATTTAGATTGTACAAGATAAGAATTTCAAGGCTGTACAAGGATGGCCAAGGTTATGGAGGAAGGACCTGAGGGAGGACACAATGAATTCAGTGACATTATTAAGTCCAGATCTGGTAGGTTGAAGGGGGTGGGAGGGGAGGAGTTGTATGTATTTCTTTTTCTAATGAAAATGGCAATTAAAATGGCATTTTGTTGTTGTATAACTACAACTTTTCTTGGTCTCTCTGTATTTATGCAGTGGCTAGCCCACTGACTGAAGCCTCTTAGTGCAATCCTAATACAATTAAGTAATAGTAATTATGTCTCCTTTTTCTGCAGTGCAAACCATGCTTATTTATTTAATAACCACCCCTCTCATTATAATGAGATCAGGTTTTGTAAATAACCATGTGCTTAATGTGTTTTTACGTAATCAAGTTTTGGCAGCTTCTTTCTGTTTATTTTCAGTTGTTGAAAATGGTTCTGCAGATTGCAACACTGTAAGGTCCTTGGCTTTTATACGTTTCTAGTAGTACTTAGGCAGTTAGATACATCTGGTTCTGTTGACATGATACAGTTGTCACTTTTGGTAGCATGGACATTTCCTGTATTGAACACATTTTGTGCAGAAGTAGTAGTTCTAGGATTTATTGTTTTAAAAATTCTTGACTTTTTCAGTTGTTTCAGGTAATAGTTGAGCACCTCAAAATGTCAGTGAAATTATCATCACAACACACTTGTAAGGTAGGGAATTATGAGGAAGACTTGAGTTGAGATATGGACAGATGAAGTGGCATAATAAAGGTTTGCCAGTGTGAATTATCAGCCCTGCTGAAGTTAATGAGCGTTTTGGTATTGACTTCAGTGAAGGCGGCGCGTGCATGGCAGAGTTGGGGACTTCTGCATACAACTCCTAATTCAGTGATTTACCATAAAGGCACTGGGTTCATCCCCAACCCCCGCATGCTGTGCAAACAACGCACATGCATTTTGCGTGTAAGCCGTGTGCGGATTGCATGTGTACCCATACAGACGACTCTATGGCCAGCATGCAAGCTGCATGCGCAGGGGTTTGGGATCGAGAAACCACACAAAAAATGTTAACTACCAGAATAATATATTAAAAACATATGCACAAATAAATATTAAACATGCAATGATAACAATCATAAAAAGACACCCATGCTAGTATTGGTATACAAAGTCCTATACGGTCTCGGCCTCTCTTATCTCAGGGACCGCCTCGCCTTCCGTGACTCAGAACGGACCCTCCGATCCACTGGGGGTGCCTATCTGGAGGTCCCCCGTGTAAGGCAGGGGGCCACCATGGAGAGGGTGTTCTTGGTGGTCGGGCCACGGTTGTGGAGCTCCCTTCCGAAGGAAGCCCGCCTGGCCCCGGGTCTGCTCCCCTTTCGGCAGGCATGCAACACTTGACTGTTCACCCAGGCCTTTGGAGGGGAGGGAGGGGTAAATGGGGGAGATTGGTGGGGTGGGGAATTTTGAGAGTTAGAGGGCAGGGTTGGGTTTTTAAAAATTATTTTAAAAGTGATGTTGGTTTTAGTGTATTTTATTGTTTTATCGTATTGTTAGTTCCCCCGAGATGCCGTGGGCATGAGGGGGCGGCATAAAAATGCCACGAAAAAAAAAAAGTAATCACCCAACACGTTTCGGACACAACAATGAGCCCTTCATCAGGGGTGAAGAAGCTAAAAAATGAATAAAAATGACATAGTTAACAACCAAGTATGTATAATATAAACCTGAGTTCATCATATACATAACAATATGGAGCAATCAGATCCTCAGAGGTTCGAGCTTTTTCTGGAGGCATTCTCTTTCAATAGAGAGAGAGAGACGCACACATACGCATCTTAGTCTCTTGCTTTGAAGTGGGTACAGTCTCTATTTATTATTTTTTATTTTGAGTTCAAGTTGGTTTAGTTCATTAGTGGCTTTTTGAGATCGATTAGAGAGCTACATGTATTAGTGATTTTGAGATCACCTCACTAATTGAAGTACTCAGAGGCCTAAGTTATTTACCCATATGAGTAATTTACAGTGGAGGTATCTGTATCTATATCGAGAGAGAGAGTTTTTGTGAGTGTGCCTATCTGTCATTAAAACTTGCTACAAGTTTCATATTCATTGTTTGAATAAAAAAACATTTTTTATAACATTTTCTTTTAGTTTATCAATCATTTTTTATTTCCACATGGTATATTTTTACACAGTTATTTTAGCAGTTTAAAGTGATTGTTCATTCATGTCCTAGATCTTCACAATAGTGTTTGAGTATTATTTTCTTGAGCATTTCTTCTTTGTCAATATTTGTTTGGTTGCTCCATATTGTTATGTATATGATTAACTCAGGCTTATATTGTACGTACTTGGTGGTTAACTGTCATTTTAATTAATTTTGTTTAGCTGCTGTGTCACCCCTGATGAAGGGCTCATTGTGTCTGAAACACGTTGGGTGATTGGGTGTCTTTTTTATGATTATCATTGCATGTTTAATATGTATTTGTGCATATGTTTTTACTATATTATTTTGGTTGTTAACAGCATTATTTGTGCTGCTTTTGGTACTTTTTGTAGTGCTGTTTCCTTGTTTTGGGTATTTTGTTTGGGATCGAGCCCATTTTCCTCCTTAAATGGTGAAAGCTTCAACTGCTGAAATGAAAAACTTCAGTTATACAACATGAATGACCCATCTATACATATCTAAATGACTGCCGTTCTCCTTATGCCCCCTTGCAGCCTCTAAGGTCAGCTGGGAGTGTCAGCTTGCAGGTTGCATCACTGCAGTGCATCCATACAGTAAGGATGCAAAGAGATGAGTTATCCGGGGTTGATCCACAGTTTTGGAGCACCCAGGAATGGCGCAAGGATTTTTGCCACCCTAGGTGGCCCCAGTTCCTCCTGCCTCTGCCCCTAATCCCATTGAGGAGCTTACTGGAGGTAGGGGCAGCTGCAGTTTTTACTGCCCCCTTTAACATGTTGCCCTAGGTGGCTGCCTGTGCTACTCTTATGGTAGTGCTGACTCTGGGAACTCCCTTCTCTTGGGGGTTTGCCTGAGCATCTTCTGGAGGGGATGTAAGACTTTCTTGTTCGGTCAGGCACTTAACAGGCAGGGTTAGGTTTGGTAGATAACTTATGGATATTTTATGTCTGGTTTTATGTTTTGTATCTCTCTTAACAACCCTGAGCCTTTGGGGTTGGCAGGAATACAAATCTAAATAATTAAATATACAGTGTTCTTAAACTTCAAAACGTATCTGAAATCATCTGTCCTTCCACGCTCTACTGCGGTCCCTGCGATCGGCTGGGAGCACCTCCCTGTGGGTACTGTCGGTCAGTCTTCTTCATATGACAAGGGTTCACAGGGAGGCATTCCTGGTTGCTTCCCTGATACTTTGGAATTCCTTTTCCCTGGAGATTCGTTTGAGCCTGGGTCTGATTGTCTTCCGGTAATGGATTTGATAATCTATTATTAAATGGACTTATTATTTATTTTATTTGAAAAGGCATTTGGCAGGCAAGGATAAATTGGGGGTTGGAATGGCTTTGGGGCTTGGGAGTGGGGTGGTGGTTTTGGGCAGGGGGTTGACTTGCAAGCCACACCGAGCCTTTGGGAAGAGCGGCATAGAAATTTAAATAAATAAAACATAACTAAGTATTTAATCTGTTTGTTAATATGCTGTTGTGTTAAGTATGGACAGTGAGGGTGTGGGCAGGGGTGTTCTCAGTGGTTACATCCTGGTGTTGGAACTCCCTTCCCTCTCAAGTTTGCCAGAACTTGAGCCTTTGTGTCTTACAGAAATTATGTAAAAATTATGTTTTGGTCAGATTTGGGAGAATGGGGATAGGGCATGGGGTACATAGTTGGTTTTATAGTAATCTCTCCTGAGCTGTCTCTGAATAGAAATCTAAATAGATAAATAATGTGGTCCCTTGTATTATAAAACCATTCCCCCTCCCACCCCCTGTATGGTAGCATACATGCAGGCTGATTGGATTCTTGCCATTGGGCTCGATCCTAAACCCCTGCAAGTGTGACTGATGCGTGTGTGCGCAGCATGTGCATGGCTTACTCGTGGGCCACGGTCCTGTATGCACGGATGCACACATGATCTGTGTGTGGTTTGTACATGAGATGCGCACATGCTGTTTACGCAGCGTTTGGGATTGAGCCCACTGAAACTGTACTGTTTGTAGCATGCCAGGTTATAGATCCGATTTAAGTGTGATATGCATTTCATGACTAACCCTTTTGTTTTGGTAAAATATAAACCTTTTCTCCATCCCCCCCCCCCCCCTTGGAGCATAGTGGGTTGAACACTTCCTGGAAGTGAATAGGAGAAGAGCAGGGTATAAATTAATGAAACTGACAATACTGTTACACAATTTTGAAACTCAGGAGATGTTTTTACTATTTTCTTTGACCAACTTTGTCTTGCTAGTTCATGTCAAAGAAGCCAAGGATTTTGGGTTGGCTGGCATGTTGCAGGGGGCATCTTCTAAGTGTTACAAATGGCTTAATATTTTCAGGAATTTGGAAGGAAGCTTGCTGTGGTGGATGTGTTCTCTGGATATGGTGGAATGGTGCTGTGTTTTTCATTGTTCTAATTTGGACTTAAAAGTATCTATAGGAATCCCCTTTAACTTCCTCTTCCTCACTAAGCTAAAATTAATTGTATATTTAAGTGATTAGAAGCTTTTATAACACACAATTTATAGTCTTCTAACACTAAAACTAAGAGTAGTGCAATTCATTCAGTAGCCAATACTGAAAAGGAGTTTTCAACTCTATTTTCAAGAATCCTTAGGAATAGACTTGGATCTCAGATATGCAGTGTTAGGTCTTTTAAAGTTAATTATTGCATAGTATAGCAGATGTGAACTAGTCCCTATAGCAGCCCTGTTGGAGAGGTGCTGGAAGAAAACGACATCATGCATCAAAGTATTGTCTGCTGCAAATTTTAAGGTTGGTTAGCAGGACTGAAATATAATATACATTGCATCAAATCTATGCTGCTTTCCTCCCTTTATTCCCATGGGTGTATGGAGGGAAATGCTGAATTGAAGGAATATTTGTGTTGGCAAAAGTATTTCATTTCCTAATAACTGACCTTTCCCAGCTTGGGGCTTTTTTCACAATGGTGATGAATGTTTAGTCTAACAAAACTGTTATCAATAAGATATCAGTTTCTTAGAAGATGATCCCTGATTTGCTTTTATCGCATCTGTGCTTTTTTTTGGAGTGGGTGGGGGGGGTGGAGTGATATGAGGGGAAGGACTTGATAGGAACCTATCTCTTGTGCGGAAGGAACGGCTTTGCTACTCTTTAGGTCAATACCGTGATTGGAAACAACTCTAGCCTTTGATCTGGGAGAGTTTGCCAATATTCACGTGTGGCTTTTCACTGCTAGTGAGCAGGAAAAGAGCTGCTGTCACAGCTTTCTTTACAAGTGACTTTAAATTGTCAGAGTACTTATTTTTGAAGTGTTTCTTATTAGAGTTACGCGCCTTTTTATAATAGAGAATTCATGCATGAATTCTCAAAAGGGAAGATAATGCAGAACGCAATTTGTGAAAATGTTTTTCTTTCCTTAGAAAAAGAATATTCTTTCTGTATGCTTTTCTGTTTTCATTTTAAATGAACCAACCCACCAAGTAAGATGATGTTTAGAATGAATGGAGTGCTTTCTTAATGTAAGGAGCTAAGAGCAGTAGTATTTTAGTGTTTTCAGTGGAATGTCACTGTTTTTAATGGAATGTCAGAGAATTTCAGCAAGGGTGCAGCAACCATGTGGCCCAGCCAAAATGTAGAAATACTCTGCATGTGGGGAGTATAATTCAGTTCTAAGCAGACAATGAAATCAAGTGCATGATCAATCTTCATAAGATTTGCTGTTAATTATCTGACTTTAGAAAATTCAGGAGCAGCGAAGAATAATGGAGTAGACTGCCCCTTCTTCCCCACCCTGAAACAAAACCCATAGTGAACACTGTTCTTGATAGGTAATTTCTTTATTGTATGAAGAAAAAAGACCAAATTTCATTAATATTTATAAAAAAAAATAGAAGTCAAATCATGTCACTTAGTTGAATGGCTTTTATCACATCTGTTTTGAGGGAGAGAGTGACATGGGGGGTAGATGAAAAAATGGAGCATTAGAAAAACGGATACTTTATAGAAATGCTACATCAGGTGGACAAAATGGCTGGGGAGCAGTATGAGGTGCCTAGGCAATTTATTTTATTTATTTATTTATGTATAAATTTCTATCCCGCCCCTCCTGCCCTGCAGCTCGGGGCGGCTCACAACATTAAAACATACAATACAATTTTAAAATTCACCATCATGTTAAAATATTAAAACAGGGCAAAAAACCAACATAAATATAAATAGGTGGGGGAACTAAAACATTCCCCTACCCCTCCCTCCCAAAGGCCTGGGCGAACAGCCAGGTCTTACAACTACGCCGGAATGTTAATAGGCTAGGAGCCAGGCGAGCTTCCTCCGGAAGGGAGTTCCAAAGCCGCGGCCCTACCACCGAGAATGCCCTCTCCATCGTGGCCCCCCGCTTAACACGGGGGACCTCCAGGAAGGCACCCCCGGCGGACCGCAGGAGCCGCTCTGGGGC